>JARQOD010002476.1:0-27863 GCA_033576555.1 Oophaga sylvatica
GTCTAGGATCAATGTAGGAACGCTCCACGGCTGCCTCTAGTTGTGTGGTTAGTTCAGGCTACTGCAATCCAATAGGTTACAGCCTCTCTGGTGTATTGCCGTTTTTGCTTATTCTCGTCAGCTACCGAAACACAACAGACGGCGTTTAATACCCCAGAGGGCATTTTGAGAACCTAGTCATGCCTTTTGGGCTTACTAATGCCCCTTCAGTCTTCCAATCCTTTATGAATGATATTTTCAGGGATTTTGTGGATAAATTTCTGATCGTTAATTTGGATGATATCTTGATTTTTTCCAATGACTGGGACTCTCATGTGAAACATGTTCGAACTGTGTTCCAGATTTTGAGAGAGAATGCACTGTATGTGAAGGGATCAAAGTGTCTTTTTGGCGTACAGAAGGTCTCGTTTCTGGGATTCATTTTGTCTCTGTCTGTTATTGAAATGGACCCGGTCAAGGTTCAGGCCATCTGTGATTGGGTTCAACCTACTTCATTGAAGGCTCTTCAGAGATTTTTGGGTTTTGCCAATTTTTATCGTAAATTTATTGGTAATTTCTCCGGTATTGTTAAACCATTGACTGATTTGACCAAAAAGGGTTCCGATGTGGTGAATTGGCCTCCTGAGGCAGTTTCTGCGTTTCAGAAACTTAAGCAGTGATTCATTTCTGCTCCTGTGCCGTTTTGTCCCAAAGGGATCCAGAGACCTCTAAGAGTAACCCTTGTGCCTTCTTCTCTCGAAAATTTTCTCCAACTGAACGTAATTATGACGTGGGTAATTGGGAGTTATTGGCCATGAAGTGGGCCTTTGAAGAGTGGAGACATTGGCTGGAAGGAGCCAAACATCAGGTGGTGGTCCTCACGGACCATAAGAACCTGGTTTATCTCGAATCAGCCAAGCGACTTAATCCTAGACAGGCCAGGTGGGCCTTGTTTTTCACACGTTTCAATTTTGTGGTTTCTTTTCTTCCGGGCACTAATAATGTTAAGGCGGATGCCCTCTCGAGGAGTTTCTTTGCGAATTCTCCTGAGTTATCTGATCCTGTTGTTATTTTGAAAGAGGGTGTAGTTCTTTCCGCCATCTCGTCCAATTTGAGACTGGCTCAGGAGGATAAACCTGAGCGCTGCCCTGTTGGGAAATTGTTTGTCCCAGACCAGTGGAAGAAGAGTGTGAGGTCTGAGATTCATTGTTCCGCGTTGGCTGGTCATCCCGGGATTTTTGGTACCAGAGACTTGGTGAGTCGGTCCTTTTGGTGGCCTACTTTGTCTCGTGACGTCAGGGACTTTGTGCAGTCCTGTGGGACTTGCTCTCGCTCTAGTGGTTTGTTAATGCCATTACCTGTACCCAAGAGGCCATGGACCCATATTTCTATGGATTTTATTTCCGACCTCTCTGTCTCTCAGAGAATGACCGTTATCTGGGTAATCTGTGATAGGTTTTCCAAGATGATACATGTTGTGCCATTACCTAAGTTGCCTTCCTCCTCTGAATTGGTGCCTTTGTTCTTTCAGCACGTGGTTCGGTTACATGGCATTCCGGAGAACATTGTGTCTGACAGAGGAGTCCAGTTTGTTTCCAGATTTTGGAGGACATTTTGTTCTAAACTTGGTGTTCAGTTATCTTTCTCCTCTGCATTTCACCCTCGGACCAATGGACAAACCGAGAGAACAAACCAGACCTTGGAGACTTATTTGAGATGTTTTGTGTCTGCTGATCAAGATGACTGGGTCTCTTTTTTGCCTTTGGCTGAGTTTGCTCTTAATAATAGGGCTAGCTCTGCCACCTTGATGTCTCCATTTTTCTGCAATTCTGGGTTTCACCCTCGATTTTCTTCAGGACAGGCGGAGGCTCCTGTGTTATGTTTCGGTAGCTGAGGAGGACAGGAACAACAGCAGGGCAGCAGAACACCTGAGATGTTGGTAACTGATGGTTTGCAGATTCCTAAACTAACGACACAACTAGAGGTAGCCGTGGAGCGTTCCTACGTTGATCCTAGACGCCTCGTCACAGCCTGAGAGATAACTACACCTAAAGGCAGAAAGATGAAAGCTATCTGCCCCGGAGCAGATCCCCAAAGAAAACAGGAAGCCCCCAAACATATAATGGCGGTTAGACAAGATGAAAACACAAACATAGGCAGAAAATAGATTGAGCAAACGCTGGGGCCACAAGCTGACTAAATAGGATAGGAAAGGAGAGATTACTTTCTGCAACCAGAAAACCCTACAAAAATCCAACAATTCTGATTACAAAAATACTGAGATCACACGATCTCGCCACCCGCTAAATCAGATCTCAGTGTGAACAAAACCAAGCTGCAGCCGCTGAAAAAACAGGAAAAAGCAAATGAGCAAATAACAGTGGGTGCAGATAAACTGTGAGGAGCTCAGGCCCCAGGAGGGGACCTGGCTGACCTCCACAAAAGTGCAGAAAACAATGCAAAAAGCAAGCACAAAAAGATAAGCAAAACACGGGTATTACATACCTGGTAATGTGTTTTTTCATGAGACATGACGGCACCACGAGAGAGGGATCCGCCCATCAAGGACAGGAAACCTTCAAGATAAAAGGGGCGGCTCCTCTCTCCGCATCAGTTGTTTTACAGAGCACAAGAGGAACTCCACATGTTAGTACATACATAAAATAATACATTCTTTACAATTTTAATTATCCCAATCCAAGGGAGTGACAAAAATAACAAAAAATGCACCCAACTAGTGACGTGATCAAGGGCGGGAATATAAGGGTGCCGTCATGTCTCATGAAAAAACACATTACCAGGTATGTAATACCCGTGTTTTTCCATCATACATGACGGTACCACGAGAGAATTACAGAGATCGCATTCTGTTTTTAGGGAGGGATCACTGCTTCCAACACTCTTCTCCCGAACTTGAGATCAGAGGTAGCAGATAAATCTAATCTATAGTGTTTGAAAAAAGTTGACGGAGAAGACCAAGTGGCCGCCTTACATATTTGGTCAATCGTGGCATCTGCTTTCTCCGCCCAAGATGTCGACATGGCTCTTGTGGAGTGGGCCTTAAGTCCTTCAGGAACAGCCATGCCTACACTACTATAAGCTAGCATAATGGCCTCTCTCACCCATCTAGCTATAGTTTGCCTAGAGGCTCCTAGGCATTTTCTCGCCCCTGGAACGAGACTAGTAATGATCTGCTTTTTCTCCAAGTTTTTGTTCTTTGTAGATACTTTAGGATACATCTCCTAACATCTAAACAGTGTAGTCTTTCCTCTTTTGCGTTGCTAGGATCAGGACAAAAGGATGGTAATATTATTTCCTGAGATCTGTGGAATTTTGATACTACTTTGGGTAATTATGCCGGGTCTAGCCTTAATATTACTCTGTCATCTAGAATTCGAGTGTAAGGAGAGTCGGCTGATAACGCATGTAGGTCTCCAATCCTACGGGCTGATGTAAGTGCTATCAGTAAAGTGGTTTTAATGGTCAGGGCTTTATCAGATATTGTGTTAAGGGGCTCAAAGGGACTATCCATTAAGGCCGATAGAACTAGATTGAGGTCCCACGGTGGAGGAGCAGGGGATGGAACAGAATCTGCTCTACTACAGGCCCGAATGAATCTGGCTACCCACCTGTTGTTTGCTAAATCATGGCTAAACAGGGCTGCGAGGGCAGATACATGAACTTTAAGGGTGCTAACTGCTAGCCCTAGTTCTAGGCCCTTTTGTAGAAATTCTAATATAGCCACTATTGGGAATTCCCCTTCCTGTAATGGCGGAGAATTTGTTAAAAATTTTTCCCATATTCTGGCATAAATCTTTGTGGTTACAGGCTTTCTACTGCGAAGTAGGGTAGATATTACTGCGGCTGAAAACCCTCTTTTTTCTAATAGTGACCTCTCAAATTCCAGGCCGTCAAATGTAGCCCGGATTTCTGAGGGTGACTGAAAGGACCCTGTGTAAGAAGGTCCTGGTCTTCCGGCAGTATCCACGGATCTGTTATGGACATTATCTTTAGCCAGTAGAACCAAGGCCTCTTTGGCCAAAAGGGAGCTATTAAGATCACCCTGGCTTTGTCCTCCCTGATCTTCTTCAGAACTAATGGAATTAGACATACTGGGGGAAAGGCATACAGAAGTCCCGACGTCCAGCTTATTCTGAAGGCATCTACTGCTAAGGGTCTGTCTGCGGGATTCAGAGAGCAGAATTTTTGCAGCTTCTTGTTGGTCCTTGTGGCAAAGAGGTCTATGTTGGGTTTCCCCCACATATGTACTATCTGGTGAAAAATTGACTCTTTTAATGCCCACTCTCCCTGCTTTAGGTGGTTTCTGCTCAAGAAATCTGCTTTTTGGTTGTCTATGCCTCTTATATGTAGGGCGATAATGAGTGGAAGTGGCGCTCTGCAAGAGCCATAATCTTTTCTGTTATGTCCATCAGTGACCGGGAACGGGTGCCTCCTTGGTGGTTTATATAGGCGACTGCAGTCCGATTGTCTGACAGGACTCGGACATGATGTCCCGATATACTCGGTAGTAGACTCTGTAATGCTCTTTCAACCGCCAAGAGTTCCCATTCGTTCGAAGACAGCTGTTTTTCTTCCTGCTTCCATGGTTCTTGGAGCCACTGTGTATCCAGATGGGCTCCCCACCCCCAAGGGCTGGCGTCTGTTGTGACTACCTTGGAGACCGTGAACTTCCACGGAATCCCTCGCGGAGATGTGTCTATTGTTAGCCACCATTGGAGCGATTGGAGTACCGGGACTGGAAGTGTGATTTTCTGGTCTAGATGTCCCTGGAGGACTAGATCTTCCTGCAACACATTCCACTGTAATGTCCTTGTATGGAACTGAGCCCACTTTACTGCGGTATGCATGATGTTAGTGATCCCAACAACGACATGGCTTTCCTTAGCGTAACCTGAGGTTTTCGTATTGTTGTTGTTATCATTTGTTTTATCTTGAGCTCTTTTTCTTCCGGAAGACGACATTCCTGTGCTATAGAGTCTAACGTTATTCCCAAAAAGATCTGGGTCATTGCTGGTTCCAGCTTGGATTTTTTGAGGTTGAGTTGCCACCCCAACCTCCGTAGGGTTTCCATAACGATCTTGACCTGATCTTGACAATGCGAGAAATTTCTCCCTACTATCAGAAAGTCGTCCAGATAGGGTATTATTAGCGTATCTCTCTCTCTCTCAGGTGCGCTGTGACCTCTGCCATCAATTTCGTGAAGACACGTGGGGCTGTTGCTATCCCAAAGGGCAGTGCCCTGTACTGCAGGTGATGTAATTGTGATCTTATATTTACTGCTACCCTGAGATATTTGCGGTCTGCCCTCCGGATTGGGACGTGATAGTAAGCGTCCTTTAGGTCGAGGACCGCCATATGGCACCGAGGAAAGAGAAGATTCACTGTTGTTTTTATCGTTTCCATCTTGAAAGACGGGATTATCAAAAACTTGTTGAGAGCTCTTAGATTTATGATAATCCTCCAGGAGTTGTCTGTTTTTTTTACTAGAACAGTGGGGAGTAAAACCCCTCTTTTTCCTCTTCTACTGGGACTTTTTCCAGGACGCGTTTCTGTATAAGAGCGATTATTTCCTCCTCCAGACTCGTTTGTTTGTCTGACGAGGATTGTTGGGGAGTTAGCATATACTTGTTCGGTGGATGGTGCTGGAATTTTAATTCCAGCCCTGACTCTACTATTTGCAAGATCCAGGTACTGGACGAAATCCTCTCCCAGGCTGGAAGGAAGTGAGAGAGCCTTCCTCCCACCTGAGAAGGACCGTCACTGGGAGGGCTTCTTATCTTCTTTGGAGGGCTTACCGAAGTAGAAGCCTCTCCCTCCTCTGGATCGCTTGTCTTGAACGTTTCTGTCCCGTTCTCAGTAGTGTTGTCTTCCAAATTTTCGATTCCTCTGAAAGGAGCGACGAAAATTTTGAAAAGGCTGTTTCGGAAAGTTTTTCTTTTTATCCGTAGCTTTCTCCAATACCTCATCCAGCGCAGGCCCAAATAAGAAACTGCCCTCGCAGGGTAGGGAGCATAACTTTACCTTTGCCTGAATGTCACCTGGCCATCACTTAAGCCACACCGCTCTGCGTCATACGTTAGCTAGCGCTGCAGATTTGGCTGCCAATCTTGCTGAATGCGCTGAGGCTTCCGCTAGGAAATTTGCTGCTGCTCTGATGGCTGGTATGGCTTCTAAGATTTTTTCTCTGGAGACTCTTTGTTTCACCTGATCTTCCAAGTTATCCACCCAGACTTTTAGGGACCTGGCCACACAAGTAGCTGCAATAGCCGGTCTTAATGCCCCTGCCGATGTTTCCCAGACCGTTTGTAAGGAAAGGGACATCGCCATTTTGTATAGGGCCTATACCAGCCTCCATTTTGTCAGTTCACAGAGCCACAGACTATTAACTACACAGGGCCTATTAGCATATCCAGTACGACCGGTTTTGATGTCCACTAGGAATCAAAGGGGCTTTAGCATGCTAATTAGTTTAGGCCAGTGTCTGAATAAGATGGTCAGTCATATGCTAACTAGCTCAAACTCAGGCCAGTATTTCCTGCTCCATATGAATTGCAGGCCAGTTAATATGCGTGCTTCAAAGCAAAGGGGAAGGGCCTAGCAGGTTTAAGAACTGTAGCCCTGAACAGGGGGTCATTCCATTTTACACACAGAAGCCAAGAAGATGATCTAGGAAGGACCAAGGGACTATCCAGCAACTGAAGACTGTACCTGGGAACGGCCGAGCCCCTGCCTTCCCATGACCATACTACCCGGTAATATTGATCTATAGCTTATACCTTTAAGCCTTGTACATTATCGTTGTATTTTTACTCTGACTGCAATTCCATTGTAATTAGGTTGTATAGCTTTACTGTATATTTCTGTAATTATCTAGTGCACCCTTAAGGCGATTAAACCATAAAATTAATCTTGGGCTGATGCTTTTACTCTGATCACGAATCTTAGAATACCCATTGGGTAATAGGACACCCTCCCCGGCGGCCATTTGCTCTAGGTGCAGTTCCCTTACTGACCTGAGAGACAAAGGGGGCGCCGGAGAGCTGTACCTGTGGAGTTACGTCCCATTGGTGACGTGGGAGGAAGGGGGTCGTCCCTCACATTTGGTAGCGGCGGCGGGATCAGAAGCTGTGATACCCGGGCTACCGTGTGGCGGTCGGCTTAGTTCTTCACAATTGGTGGCAGCGGTGGGATCAGAGTAATAGTGTGCGTGGGACCCCTACTCCCAGACACTAGAGACTACCAGTGGTACTTTCACTGCTGGGGTCTTAAGGTCAGCCCACACTAGACGGTCAGAGTGTAAATATAACAAGTTGTGTGCAAGGTCAGGGTTGCAGCTGTGTCAGTAACCAAAGGTTCCCAAGATGGCGGAAGGCACCAGGAGTAGGGCAAAGGGGGAGGCCAATGCTGTGGTCTATGAGGGGTTCGATACCGATGAGGGGAGCTCAGCTAGGGCTCCCCAAGGAGCCCGACCCCCGTGCTCAGTCTCACAACGGACTGTCCACCCCCTGCCCGTCCCAGCCTGTCCAGGTCGGAGGCCCTTTTCCAAGCGGCTATGGCACAGCTCGAGGCTGGTAATGACCGCCTATGACAGACTCCTGGTGGCGGCAGAGAGAGCTGCGGAGCACTGGACCTCGGGTCTAGAGCTCACTACCCGCCAAGAGGTCCAGGAACTGTTTGTCATGGAGCAATTCTTGTGGAACTGCCCAGAGGACCTCCAGCAGTTCCTCCGTGACCGGAAACCAAAGGGGGCTTCTGCTACAGCCGCCCTGGCAGACGAGTATGCTAACAACAGGGCGCCGGAGCCAAAGAAGCCTGCCAGCAGCACCTGGAGAGGGGGTAAGCCCAATCCTGCCCCAGCCCCATATCCAGCCCCCAGAGTGCAAGGGGTGTACCCCCTGGCTGCCCTCTCCAGGCCAGGAACAGAACCCAAACGTTGTCATAATTGCAATCAGCCAGGACACTTTAAGGCTGCGTGTCCCCAGCGCCAGAAGGCCCCATCCCTGTCCCAGAAACCGACCACTGTTTTGTGTGTGGGAGGGGGTGGTGGGAGGTCCCTAGACAATTACCAACCCGTCACCATCGGCCGCTCAGCGGTCATGGGACTGCGGGACACAGGCGCTGAACGAACCCTGGTACGCCCTGAGATGGTGTCCTCTCAAGACTTGGTACCTGGGAAAACCCTTTCCGTCTCCGGAATTGGAGGCGTTGAACCGGCGCTGCCCGTTGCCAAGGTGTATTTGGACTGGGGCGCCGGGAGGGGGATGCGGGAGGTGGGAGTAACGCCAAATATTCCTGCAAATGTGTTGCTTGGGACTGATTTGGGGCGGCTAGTGTCCCAGTATGTGGCCACTGAACCCCCAAGTTCGGCTCCCCAAGAATGTTATGACTCTACTGTGAATGCTATTGTTAATGTATTGAACGTGCCTCCAACAGTGGAGGAGGGAGTGAAACCTGATGGTAAGCCATGCACTGACACTACACACACAGGGCTCACAGTGAGGACAGGTGAGGAGGCTGCACGGGAGAGCTCAGAGGTGGGGGGAGGGGCTGCTATGGGCAGTGTAGGGCCCCTAAGTGAACCCAGCCTGCTGAGTCTAGGGCCCCTGCAGGAAGAGGAACAGGCCATGGGGGGAGGGGGCGTCCCGGGAGAGGAGCCACCAGGTAAGACCCCAGGGCAGGAGTTCCCCACATCTGGGATGTCAGGAAGTCAGGGAAGTCTGCCTGACCCGGCGACTTGGTCAGGGGACGAGGGAAAGCAGGCGCTACCCGTGGTCTCAGCGGTCGTGGCCCCTGTTACCAGGAGTGGGAGCGCTGAAGCCCAAGGAGCCTCGCGGAGGTCCGACGGTTTCCCCCTCTTCGACCAAGTGGCTGCCGAGTCAGACAGTAGCCAGGAGACAGATACCGGGGAACTGACAGAGGACATGGCAGTTTCATCAATTCTTGCCACATCAAGTCAGGGATTTCAGGCAGCATTGGAAGCTGACCCTAGCCTGAAGACTCTCAAGGAACAGGCGGCACAGCCTCCCCTGGAGTCCGACCGTGAGCGAGTGGTCTGGGACCAGGGACGGCTGTACCGGGTAACGGTCCAGCAGGGTTCACCGGAGACGTGGCCCAGGGAACGACAGTTAGTGGTACCCCATCCGTTCAGGGCGGAATTGTTGCGGATCGCACACGAGATTCCAATGGCCGGACACCTAGGGATCACTAAAACCAGGGCCAGGCTAGCTCAGCATTTCTACTGGCCTGGAATGAGGACCGAGGTGATAGCCTACTGCCGTTCGTGTGACACCTGTCAGAGGGTGGGGAAGGCGGGGCCGTGCCCCAAAGCCCCACTGGTAACTCTGCCCATCATCGAAGAGCCTTTCTCGAGGGTGGCTGTGGATCTCATTGGACCTCTGTCCACTCCCAGCCGCTCCGGGAAATGCTTCATACTAACGGTAGTGGACTATGCCACCCGGTACCCGGAGGCGGTAGCTTTGTCGTCCATTCGGGCCGACAAAGTGGCCACTGCCTTACTGGAGATTTTCTGCAGAGTGGGGTTTCCCAAGGAAATGCTCACCGACCGAGGGACCCAGTTCATGTCGCAGCTGATGGAGTCTCTCTGTAAGCAGGTACAGGTGCAACATCTGGTGGCCAGCCCGTATCACCCACAGACCAATGGCTTGTGTGAGCGGTTCAATGGCACCTTAAAGCAGATGCTGAAGATGTTGGTCGACTCCCACGGGAGAGACTGGGAGCGGTATCTCCCACACCTGCTGTTTGCCTACCGGGAGGTCCCACAGGCCTCAACGGGGTTCTCCCCCTTTGAGCTCCTGTACGGGCGACGTGTACGGGGGCCTCTTGCTCTGGTGAAGGAAGCATGGGAAGGGGATTTAGCCACCCCTGGAGTGTCGGTCATTGAGTGTGTCGGTCATTGAGTATGTCGTGCGCTTCCGGGACCGAATGATGGCCTTGACACGGCTGGTGCATGACAATATGACCCAAGCTCAGGCTGACCAGAAGCGATGGTACGACCAGAATGCTTGTGAGCAGACCTACCAGGTGGGTCAAAAGGTGTGGGTACTGGTCCCCGTACCCCAAAACAAGCTTCAGGCGGCCTGGGAGGGTCCATACCTCGTGCACGAGCAGCTCAACGCTGTCACCTACCTGGTCACCCTGGACCACGCCCGTGGAAGGAGGAAGGCCTTCCATGTGAACATGATGAAGGCCCACCATGAGCGGGAGGCTTATGCCCAACCAGTGTACAACCTTTCAGAGGACAGAGAGTCAGAAATCCTTCTGGATCTGCCACCCTAGCCAAGGAGAGGGTGCGGTAGGGCGCACGGGGGAACACAGGAATGTGATACCCCCTAGCGCCCTCAAAAGCAGGGAGGTGTAAGGAAAGGGACATCGCCATTTTGTATAGGGCCTATACCAGCCTCCATTTTGTCAGTTCACAGAGCCACAGACTATTAACTACACAGGCCTATTAGCATATCCAGTACGACCGGTTTTGATGTCCACTAGGAATCAAAGGGGCTTTAGCATGCTAATTAGTTTAGGCCAGTGTCTGAATAAGATGGTCCGTCATATGCTAACTAGCTCAAACTCAGGCCAGTATTTCCTGCTCCATATGAATTGCAGGCCAGTTAATATGCGTGCTTCAAAGCAAAGGGGAAGGGCCTAGCAGGTTTAAGAACTGTAGCCCTGAACAGGGGGTCATTCCATTTTACACACAGAAGCCAAGAAGATGATCTAGGAAGGACCAAGGGACTATCCAGCAACTGAAGACTGTACCTGGGAACGGCCGAGCCCCTGCCTTCCCATGACCATACTACCCGGTAATATTGATCTATAGCTTATACCTTTAAGCCTTGTACATTATCGTTGTATTTTTACTCTGACTGCAATTCCATTGTAATTACGTTGTATAGCTTTACTGTATATTTCTGTAATTATCTAGTGCGCCCTTAAGGCGATTAAACCATAAAATTAATCTTGGGCTGATGCTTTTACTCTGATCACGAATCTTAGAATACCCATTGGGTAACAGGACACCCTCCCCGGCGGCCATTTGCTCTAGGTGCAGTTCCCTTACTGACTTGAGAGACAAAGGGGGCGCCGGAGAGCTGTACCTGTGGAGTTACGTCCCATTGGTGACGTGGGAGGAAGGGGGTCGTCCCTCACATTTGGTAGCGGCGGCGGGATCAGAAGCTGTGATACCCGGGCTACCGTGTGGCGGTCGGCTTAGTTCTTCACACCGTTTTTAAACAGACGTCTGTCTTTCTGTCCAGTGGTTCTCTCAGAGTACCCAGATCTTCAAAGGGTAAGGAGGATTTTCTGGCGATTTTGGACACCGCTACGTCTATCTTTGGGGCTCTATCCCAGGATGAGGATGCTTGCTCATCAAAAGGATATTTCCTTTTCAGAGCGCTGGTAACATGAGACTTTTTCTCTGGCTTCTCCCATTCCCTTTTAATAAGGTCTTTTAACTGGTCGTTAATGGGAAAGGTTTTTCGTTTTTTTCTTTTGAAGCCCCACGAACATAAGTTCTTGAGGTGTTCTTTTGGGTTTGTCTTCTACCAGTCCCATGGTAGAGCGGACTGTCTTTATTAGACTATCCGTTGCTTCTATCGGGAAGACGTTTTCGTCCTCTGAGCTGCTGTCTGTATTATGGGACCTGCTAGAGTCCCTCTCTGCTCCAGAGGAATCTCCCTGAGATATCCCTGAGACGCTAGATCTGTCTCTGGATCTGTCGTCCATGTCTGCTGTATGGAAGGCTTTCATTGATTTACACACCTCCGCCTGGATTAGGGATTTCAAACTTTCCGCAAAGGAGGGCGTTTCCTCCGCCAGTGTTTTGGTGATACAATCCTGGCATAAATCCTTAGCCCGGGCTCTTTCTAGCGGGGATTTACATAAGGGACATTCCCTATTTTTGGTTTTCGCCTTACTCTTTTTATAAACTTCCTAATTTTCCCATGTGTATGTAAGAGGGGAAAAAAGGAGATATATGCAGGAAAAAGAGAAGAGAAAGAGAACAGACATTAATGTACTGGACTTTCTCGAAGTTCACTCACCACTCGGACGCTGTAATAGACGGGTACCGGTTCCGGAGGCTGTTTGGCTCCTTCCGAAATCACAGATCCTTCCTTACTGTGTCCCGTTCTCATGCTGTCCGAGCGGCTATTGCTGCGGCGTGTCTGAGTTTTTTCACCAGACAGAGACCGCCTGGCATGTACCTCCTGGCGTGAGTCCAGGTGCCCCGGTGATAAGCTCTCCATTACAATGCTTACCAGCTGTATTGTCACCTGCAGCCTGCAGTTTTGTGACGGTGATTACTAGCAGAGTGCCCCTTTAAATACTTTCTGCACTTGCTTGTGCGCGCATTTTTTTTTTTTCTACTACCGCCCGCAAGCGCCCGTCGCCTGCGTGCTGTGCGCGCGCCCGGTCGCCACGTCCGGCGCACGCTTTACTAGTACTTTCTCCTACCATGGTAGGAGAGGTGTCGTCTCAGGGGCACGCTCAGAGGTCCAGGACGCGCCCCCGTCATATCCACTGCGCAACTTCCGGTTGCGTGACTTCCGGTCTTCTTTGCAGCGCTGTTAGGAGAGCGCAGGAGACAGATGACCGCTCTCCATGCAGCGGTTCTCCCCAGGAAGCGTCCCCCTGGGCTCCACTGTGCCACCAACGAATACCAGGTATCCAGGGGGGGGAAAAAAAAAAGGAGGAGAGGGGCATGTATATTCGCCTGGCACCGATGTGCTATCAGGCTGCATGGCCCAGCATCAACAGGGGGATACACTTAAAAGTGTTCCCCGAGGATCGCCCCTACCTACAGCTGCTTTTAAAGGAGCCGTAGGGAAAATAGTCTGTCCCAAAAGGGCAGTGGCCATGCCTCGCTCAGGGGGGGCAGGGTATACCTGACCCCCGAGGCGACCTCCAGTACCTGGTGACGGATGCGATGAACAGCGTCCACCGTTAGTCATCCGACCCAGGCCTAGGCATCCTCTTCATCCGAGAGTCTTTATCTTGAGGGTCTCCCATCGAGGACAGGAAACCAACTGATGCGGAGAGAGGAGCCGCCCCTTTTATCTTGAAGGTTTCCTGTCCTTGATGGGCGGATCCCCTCTCTCGTGGTGCCGTCATGTATGATGGAAAAAAATATCTTATCTGAAAGCAGTAGATGCAGGCAAGACTCCAGCAAACTTCCAAATGAAGCAGGAGCCACAATTGAGACAAGAACAATTGATCACCGACAACCATCATGGGAGGGAACCTCCCTTATATCAGAACAGTCAGTGAACCCAGATTGCCATTCTTCGCTGAAAGGTTCAGTACTGTCTGTAACCACCAGAGGGAGCCTCTGCTCAGAAACCATCTCTAGCACATTCATAACACTCCTGTCTGTCCGGAGGTTGACTCTATTGTGGAGCGAATGCAGCCGATTTGGGACCAGGTAGTGGAGTCTCTCAACCGGCATAGGACTGATGGTCCTCTTTTAAAGTGGGGACTTGGTTTGGTTGTCCTCAAGAAATATCCCTATGAAGTTTGCATCTCCAAAATTTAAGCCAAGGTTCATTGGACCTTATAAGATCATGGAAATTCTTAATCCGGTTTCCTTCCATTTCTTCCAGGGACGTTCCATAAGTCCTTATTGAAGAGGTTTGTCGAGCCAGTGGTTCCTAAGGCTGCGCCTCCCTACCCTGTTTTGGTTGAGGACAACTTGAAGTATGTGGTTGAGAAAAAACGGATTACTTACCGGTAATGCTCTTTTATAGAGCCCACGACAGCACCCACTGAGAGAGGGGATCCGCCCCTAGGAACAGGAAACCTACAGAGAGATAAAAGGGGCGGCCCCCCTCGCTCCTCAGTTGGATTACAGAGAATGAAAGGAACAGCCACACAAGTCTCAGTTAATTTGCTCCGTAATACGTTTAAAGTATATATACATATTTACACTGCTAGGCTATGTACAGTCACTATATGCAATTACTCCTTCACCCACCGGAATGCACTGTGTGTACTATAACTAAGGGAGAAAGTGAGTGGGTGCTGTCGTGGGCTCTATAAAAGAGCATTACCGGTAAGTAATCCGGTTTTTTCTCTTCGCCACGACAGCACCCACTGAGAGATTTTCAGAGACAATCACCTGGGAGGGACCACCGTGTCAAGGGCTGATCTACCAAACACTAGGTCTGTTGAGGAAGATAGATCTAATCTATAGTGATCGTAGAAGGTGAAGCCCAGGTTGCGGTCTTACATATAAGGTCTATCGGGACATCTGCTCTTTACGCCCAGGAGGAAGATATGGCCCGTGCAGAATGTGCCTTCGCGCCCTGTGGTGGGTCTTTCCCCTTTGTCACATACGCCAGTGATATTGCGTCTCTAATCCATCAAGACAGCGTGTTTTTTGTTACTCCTGTACCCTTACGGCTGCCCTGGAAAGAGACAAAGAGAGCCCTGCTCTGCCTCCAGGGTCTAGTCCTGTCTAGATATGCTAAGACGGCTCTTTTGACATCTAAAATGTGGAATTTTTCTTCCTGTGGTGATAAGGGGTTATCATAAAAGGAAGGAAGATAGATTTCTTAAGACCTATGAAATTTATTCGCCACTTTAGGGAGATAAGACGGGTCTGTTTTTAACACTATCTTGTCCGGAAATATAGACAAGAAAGGAGGATCTATCGATAAGGCCTGGAGATCACTCACTCTTCTTGCATATGAAGCATATTTTATCGGTACTGAATGAAAGGGCTCGAATGGACTTTCCGTTAAGGCCTCTAGGACTAGGTTTAAGTCCCAAGATGGCATCTGTGGTATATGGACTGGTTCTGCTCGATGGCATGCTGAGATAAACCGAGCTACCCATTTATTGCCTGCTACGTCATAACTATATAAGCCCCTAGAGCCGACACTTGGACTTTAAGTGTATTTACTGACAGACCCAACTCATGCCCCTTTTGCAAAAATTCTAGAATAGCTGGAATGGGTACTTCACCGGACAGGCGTGCTGAATGAAAAGCTAGAAATTTCTTCCAGACTCTGGAATGTATATTAGTTGTGGTCTCTTTCCTGCTATGCAGAAGCGTATTAATTAGTCCATCAGAAAACCCTCTTAGTTTTAATAGCTGCCTTTCAAGTTCCAAGCCGTGAGGCGCAAGCCTTTGACCTGAGGGTGATAGAAGGGCCCCTGTGAGAGAAGGTTTCGGTCCCAAGGGAGGATCCATGGATCTGAAACCGACATGGCCCTCAGCCATGAGAACCACGGCCTCCAGGGCCAGAACAGGGCTATTAAGAGTACTCTCGCTCTTTCCTCTCTTATTTTCCGGATGACAATCGGCAATAGTATCATTGGAGGAAAGGCGTAGGCCAGGTGAAATGTCCATGGGGTCTGCAAGGCATCGAGGATGTCCGGATTGTTCGTCCTGAATAGTGAAGCGAACCTTTCTACCTGCCTGTTGTTCCGTGTGGCGAACAGGTCTTTGTCTGGTATACCCCACTTGAGCGCTATCATCTTGAAGATTCGATGACTGAGCTCCCACTCCCCTTGGTGTAGGGCATGGCGACTGAGAAAATCTGCCTTGACGTTGTCTATCCCTCTGACGTGCAGGGCTGACAGAGACAGGAGATGACTTTCTGCCAATCTTAAATTTTTTTCTGCGATAGACATGAGCGGCATTGATCGTGTACCTCCTTGGTGGTTTAGGTACGCCACTGAGGTGGTGTTGTCCGACAGTATCCTTGTATGAGTTCCTTGCAGCTGCAGAAGAAAGTTACGAATGGCGTGATATATAGCTTTTAGCTCTCTCACATTTGATGAGTCCTCTGACTCTGATCTAGACCACTGTCCCTGCACCACATTATCTTCAAAATGAGCCCCCCACCCCAAAGGGCTGGCATCTGTGGTTACTATATTTGAGGGACGACTACCCAAGGAACCCCTCCCGAGAGATTATTTAGATTTAGCCACCAGGTTAGTGAACTAATTACCTCCGGGGTTAGGGATATCTTGCTCTCTAACTGTCCCTGTAATCTCTCTTCTTCTTGAAGGATCATTCTCTGCAATTTCCTAGTATGAAACTGGGCCCACCAAACTGCCGGAATGCATGAGGTCAAAGAGCCCAACAAGGACATACCTTCTCTCAGAGATACTATAGGACTATGTATTACCGTCTGTACTTTATTCATTACGGTTAACTTTTTTGCCTCTGGCAGTAGACATTTCTGACTTACTGAGTCCAGATAGAGGCCTAGGAATATCTGACAGGTTACCGGCCGTAGCCTGGATTTTTCCCTGTTGATCAGCCAACCTAAGTTCTGTAAGGATGAAACTACATCAGACAGCCTGCGTTCACATTGATGAAACGAATTTCCTACTATTAGCAGATCATCCAGGTACGGGATTACCAGAGTGTCTTTTACTCGTAAATATGACATCACCTCCAGCATCAGTTTGGTGAAGACGCGTGGTGCCATAGATAGCCCGAAAGGCATTGCCGCGAACTGAAGATGACGGATTTGGCCTTCTAATGTGACTGCCACTCGGAGAAAGCGTTGATGTGAGGCATGTATTGGTAGATGGTAATACGCATCCTTGAGATCCACGAGCACCATGTAGCATCTGGGAAATAAAAGTTTTATGGCTGACCGTATAGATTCCATTTTGAAGGTTCGGGCCTTCAAAAAGGTATTCAGCTTTTTTAAATTAACTATGGTTCTAAATGAACCGTCTGGTTTAGTTACCAGAAATAGGGGAGAGTAAAAGCCTTTCCATTTTTGATATACCGGAACCTCCACTAGTACTTTCTTGGATAACAGGCCTTTAATTTCTAATTCTAACGCCTCTTGCTGAGCCTGGGACTTCAGAGAAGTCAATAGATTCCGGACAAATTCTAATGTTAGGCCTGATTTTACGATGTTAATGGCCCAGGAGTTGGTTGTAATCTCTTCCCACTGATAGCAGAAGTGCAATAGCCTGCCACCCACCGGTAGGGCGGTGCTAGTGGAACTTATCTCCCGACTTGAAGGGACATCTACCGAATAGGTTTCCCTTTTGTTTGAAATCCCTGTTATTCCAGGAGTTCTGAGTTTTATAGTCCTTCCTTCTGCTAAACGATGGCTTCCTGAATGCCCTCCTGTAGGATGGAACGTATGGATTAGGGAAGCCTTTCTTTCTTTCCCCTGCTTTGGTTAAGATGTCATCTAATACTGTGCCAAACAGGTACTCACCCTGACAGGGTATAGCACAGAGTTTTGACTTAGTTTGTGTATCCCTCTTCCAACCTTTCAACCATAACGCCCTTCGGGCTGCGTTGGTTAATCCTGCCGTTCTTGCTGCTAGGCGGAGAGAGTCTACTGAGGCGTCAGAAAGGAAGGCTGCTGCGCCTCTAATTAGAGGGATGGAAGAACGCAGTTTGTCCCTGGAGAGGCCATTTTTTATACTCTCCTCCAGCTGGTCCAACCATACTAACATGGCTCTGCCAGTACACGTGGCTGATATTGTGGGTTTGAATGCCCCTATACATGACTCCCAGGACCTCTTTTAATAAGTGCATCTGCCTTCCAATCTAGGGGGTCTGACAGAATCCCAGTGTCCTCTACTGGTAAGGATGACTTGCGGGAGGTTGATGCAACAGCTGCATCTACTTTGGGCGCTTTCGCCCAGGAGGCCAGATCTTCGTCATCAAAGGGATACCGCCGTTTGGATGCTGCTGGCATAAAGCCCCTCTGCCCTTGTTTCTCCCACTCCTTTTTCACCAACTCCTTTATGGTCGGGATTATTGTAAATAGTCTCATTTTCCGCTGGGAGAGACCCGCAAACATAATTTCCTGGGGAGTTTTGGGGTCTTTTGTGTCTGATAACCCCATAGTGTTCCGAACCGACTTAATCAGGTTATTAATGCTGTCGGTCGGAAAACAAGTGTGCTCCTCTTCCTCCGATGAATATGATTCATGCGAGGCCTCTGAATTGAGTTCTCCGCTGTCTGCGGAGGATCCAACCCTGGGTGGGGTGAACTCTCTAAGGGACTTTCTTCCCGTGATACTACTGGCTCCCCCCAGGGCTTGTAGCTCCTCTCTAATCATTAAACGGATATCTTCTGTTCTCACTGAACTTTCCTCCTGAAGTGCAACATGGCTCTGCCAGTACACGTGGCTGATATTGCGGGTTTGAATGCCCCTATACACGACTCCCAGGACCTCTTAAGAAGTGCATCTGCCTTCCGATCTAGGGAGTCTGACAGAATCCCAGTGTCCTCTACTGGTAAGGATGACTTGCGGGAGGTTGATGCAACAGCTGCATCTACTTTGGGCGCTTTACAAATCTGACACAATCTTTTGGGATAAGTGTCCGGGAGGGGCTGGGAGCATAGGGCACATTCTTTGTGTTTGTTTTTTTCTGTTTTTTTGGCCTATGGCCACACAGAAAAAGAGGAGGGGAAGGGCCATCAGCTTGACAGGTGTGATGAATAACACTCACCCTGTGAAGCTTTTCATCAGCATGGTACCGGCTTTGGGGATGAAGGGTCCGGCTGCGGTGTGGAGCGAGTTGACTTTCCTCCGGTTCTGTTCGTGGAACCACTCTGCTTAGAGTGACCACTTCCACTTTTCCTGCTGCTGCGACGTGACACCACCAGCTCTTCAGGTGGGCGCGAAACAGGGTCACTTGGGGATGACATTGCTGTGCACCGTTATGCAGCTTCCCCATTTCCATCCTTTTTTTTTCTCTTCGAGCGCCGACCCGAAAGTGCTGGCCTTCACTTCCGGGTTTCCGCGCCTCACTGCGCCTGCGCGGCCGCTCTACCCTGCCGCGCTTGTCTATGGTCTCCCCAGCCAGTACCACTTCCGGGGACCGCTCTCTTGCCAGAAAATCTCTGGTCCCGCCCCTACACCACCGGAGAGAGAGGCGACAGACCATTCCATCCAGGCCTAAACCACATTGAGGCTCCCAGCGCCGATCAGGTAGGGCATCCACGACTGTTATGTTTTGGTAGCTGAGGAGAGCAGGCAAAAACGGCAATACACCAGAGAGGTTGGAATCTACTGGATTGCAGTACCCTGACTAACCACCACAACTAAAGGCAGCCGTGGAGCGTTCTTACGTTGGTCCTAGATGCCTCGTCACAGCCTGAGAGGTTAACTACACCTAAAGATAGAAAGAGGAAAGCTATCTGCCCCGGAGCAGATCCCCAAAGAACATAGGAAGCCCCCAAACATGTAATGGCGGTTAGACAAGAGGAAATACAGACACAGACAGAAAATAGTAAGAGCAAACGTTGGGGCCCAATCTGCCTAGACAGAAAAAGGATAGGAAGGATACTTACTGCAATCCAAAAAAAACCCTAAAAAAAAAGCCAACGCTAATTGCAAAAACACCTGAGATCACACGACCTCTACCATCTAAATTAGTTCTCTGGTGTAACAAAACTAAGCCGCAGCCACTGAAAAAACGGAAAAGGCAAATGAACAAATAACAGTGGCTCCAGAGGAACTGAGAGGAGCCCAAGCCCCCCGGGGAGGGGGACCTGGCTAACTTCACAGAAATGCAGAGAAATATGCAAATGGTAAGCACAAAAGCAAAAAACAGAAAATATCTTATCTGAGAGCAGGAGAAGAGGCAAGACTCTGCAAGCTTCCAAGTGAACCAGGAAACAATGTTGAGACAAGAACAATTGATCACCGGCAACCATGATGGGAGGGAACCTCCCTTATATAAGACCAGTATGTGATTCCTGATTGCCAATCCTCATTGAATGGTTCAGTACTGTTTGTAACCACCAGAGGGAGCTTCTGCTCAGAATTCATTTCTAAAACATTCACAACACACGACCTTCCTAACTGCGCCTGCAGTATGATACTGGTGTTACATGAAAGCCAGAGCCGAGTTGCTCCTGGCCTCGCTCCCTGGGAATCTGTCCCCCTATTCACAGGGCAGAGAAATGCGGCTCCCTCCCCTGTGGGGGAGCATGGTGGGGTTGCAAACCTATCTCCTGCCACCACGTCCAGGGCATGTGCGGCGTCTTTTCAGCTGAGGTGGAGCGAACCTGCATTCCCCCGATGCTGCCTCTGGTGCTGGAGCCCCTGCCACTCTAAAAGAAACCGCACAGGCGGCAATCCAGCCCAGGGATCCTCTTGTCACGTAGGTTCCTCTCCTAGGAACAGGAAACAACTGAGGAGCGCCCCTTTTACCTCTCTGTAGGTTTCCTGTTCCTAGGGGCGGATCCCCTCTCTCAGTGGGTGCTGTCGTGGCGAAGAGAAAATATTGGATTCTCGTTTTGCTAGACGGAAACTCCAGTATTTGGTTAAGTGGAGAGGTTAAGGTCAGGAGGACAATTCTTGGGTGTTTGCTTCGGACATCCATGCTAGGAGACTGATCCGTGCCTATCATCGAGTTCATCCTGATCGGCCTGGTTGCGCAGGTGAGGGTTTGGTGACCCCTTCTCAAGGGGGGGGTACTGTTGTGAATACGCTGGAGGCGACTTCGGAGCTTTGGCTACCTCCGGTGGTTGCTGAGGGTAATGAACCAATTGCTGAATGGCCTTCAGCTGGGTCTGAATGGTCTGATATAAGTGACCTGAACCCCCATCAGCCTTGCCGGTAATCAATTGTTCTTCCAGGTCTTGCTTGGAGCTCAGCTTGCATTCCTGCTTTGATTCAGATAAGTGATTTGCTGTTTTTTTTCCTCTGGTTGGATTTTCCTTGCTTGTTCGCTGCCTTGCAGTGGACTTCAGCCTGGTCCCCTTTTGGGGCCTGGCGCTGCAATTGTGATCAGTTTGTGTTTGCACTTTTGCTCTGTTCCTGTGTCAATTTTTATTTGCTGAATTGCTGTGTGTTACACCAGAGATCTGATTTAGGTGGTAGAGATCGTGTGATCTCAGGTTTTTTGTTAATCAGAAGTGTTGGTATTTTTGTCAGGTTTTTTTTGGGTTGCAGTCAGAATTCTTTCCTATACTTTTCTATCTAGACAGATTGGGCCCCAGCATCTGCTCATCTATTTTTCTGTCTGTGTTCATATTTTCTTCTTGTTTAACCGCCATTACATGTTTGGGGGCTTCCTATTTCTTTGGGGGTTCTGCTACGGGGCAGATAGCTTTCATCTTTCTGCCTTTAGGTGTAGCTATCTCTCCGGCTGTGACGAGGCATCTAGGATCACTGTAGGTACACTCCACAGCTACTTCTAGTGTTGCTGTTAGTTTAGGGTCCTGCAATCCAATAGTTTCCAGCCTCTCTGGTGTATTGCTCCTTTGGCTATTTTTGCAATTTCTCCTCAGCTACCGAAACATAACAGGTAAGTATATGTGATACCTGTCCCCAGTCCACCGCTGCGCACCGTTCTATCCTCTGGGTCCTCTGGCTGGGACGTTCAGGTCAGAGGGCGCGATGACGTAGTTAGTGCACGCCGCGCCCTCTGCCTGGACAGTCACTGACAAAGGACCCGGAAGACGGAGTGGCGCGCAGCGCTGGACCGGGAACAGGTGAATATCTCAGGTGCCGGGGCCTGAGCCAGTGGTGACACCGGTACCTGTCCCTCATAGCGCGCCGGTGTCCCCGCCTGCTCAGGACACCGGCACCTGACCCCCAGCGACGAGAAGAGAGTATGTCCTTTTTTTTTTAATTGAAGCAGCAGCATATGGGGCATAATATATGGAGCCATAACCTTTATGGAGCAGCATATGGGGCATATTATTCTATGGAGCATCTTATGGGGCCATTATTAACCTTTGTGCAGCATTATATGGGGTGTATTTTGTATGGAGAATCTTATGGGGCCATCATGAACTCTATTGAGCATTATATGGGGCTCGTGATTCAATATGGATATTCAAAAACATTTAACCTGATGTCTCAATTTTACTTTTATTGGTATCTATTTTTATTTTGAAATTTACCAGTAGCTGCTGCATTTCCCACCCTAGGCTTATACGCGAGTCAATAAGTTTTCCCAGTTTTTTTGTGGCAAAATTAGGGACATGCATACTATCATGAAAGAGCGCATGAATTAAGACAATAAATAAATAGTAACTGGCACTAACATGTCACATGATAGAAGCAAGTGCGGGCAAACAGAGGGTCCACTTTGCCCGCCCCAAAGCGCATTTCGGAAAACCTTCGTCGGGGCATCCCGCACTTGCTGTTATGTATATTTACCTTTGATATAAGTGTCTACATGACATATTTCATATATTAGTTATTCATGGTCCACTGTGCCCTTGTATATATTGTGGTGGATAATTAGTGTTTTAGCATGTTTTACTGTTTTTTGCCCTTCCACAAATAAAGCAATTTTACGAGTATGACGCATGGTTGTTTTCTTGGATTCGTTCCTCCCCCTTTAAAGTTCTACATAGCATAATAGCCGCTAAATCAGTTGCCGACTTCTGTAAAATCATTAGAGAACCTGACATGAAATGACACATGGTTTACATACAGTAAACCATTTCATTTAGTTCATTTCCGCACCATGGAAGTATCATGTATAAATATACAGCCCTGGCCCCCACATCCATGCGAGGGTTACCATCGGAGGGAAACTGACATGTGCATGCCTGTTTGGGGTGTCTGTTTTTAGACTGATCCAATGCCAAGAGTCAAAGTACAAAGTTGCTTGAATTGGCTTCCCAAATTGTATTACATAAATTAGTCATCCAATTAGCAGTACAAAAGTTTCAAGGTCCTCGTTGCAGTGTTGGTGTAAAATCTGCATCTGACCACCACTGACTACTTACTTCTGGGAGTGTCACAGTTGCATCACCAGTAACTGTGGTTACTTTTACCGTGCCTGGAACCACTGCTTGTAATTCAGCAGAAATAAAATCACAAAAGTTGTGTACTTCATCATGGTTTAGTCTAGTGGTGGTTCCACTTGCTAAAACATGTGCCCAGATACAAACACAAACTCCACAACTGGAGCCTTCCTTCTGTATCAGGACATCAACTGGCTTCACCCATTTCCATGTTTTGTTATATGGCTCTCCTTCACACAAATGGGATAACACCTTCAGAAGAACGTGAACTGCCTGTACAACTGTCTTATCCTCTGCACTGTACTTGCTGTTAATATAATAGACACTTCTAGATTTTGGCACTACTATTGTTAGCACCCTATGGTTGCCAAATATAAAGCAAGGTATTAATATGATATCCTTGTGCCATATGTTGTTTCTCTTCCCATGTATCATTGTAGTGTGATAGGGTGTTTTGCTTTTGGTCCACTTCTTGCAAAATGCATCAACGAAGTTACATGGAATGTAGGCAAATTTCAGGTGAGGGTTTTTCCCATGGCTACACTACATTGTAGTGCCAAGTATGCATCAATAATTAAGTGGACAGCAGTGGCTGGATGACACAAAGCATCCATGTTGATCTTCTTGATCATTATACGGTCCACTTCAGCGATATCATTTAGTAGTTTATGTGCATGTGTCTCAGCAATTGCACTGATTGACTTCATTCCACTGGTTTTGTAGTATTTCAGTGATTCTGCCTCTGATCTTATACTTCGTTTTGGGGTTGATGCTTTCAGAGGCTTTTGCAAATTCACTTTCTTTTTCACAATGACCGCTTTTGACTTACTTGCTGGAACAACCTTTTTTGTGGTTATGACAAAGTTTAGACATGCCTACGGATGGTTGAGGTGGTGATATTTTAACAATTTTTGCAGTTCGTGCACTGTATCCTGGCATAACTTGTGTTGTAAGTATTGCCTCCTCGTCTCCATTATTTTGATTCATGCTTTGGATTGAGTCATCAGCTGGAGATGTCAATGATGGTTTAGAAGTGTACTTCGGTCAACTTTTTCCTTTTCTCCTTTGTTTTTTGTACAACCTGCTGAGATTTCCTTCATCTGTCTCTTCCCTTGGATCCAATCCCACTGATGGCTGAACTGCCATAATGTGGTGACACTGTCTGGATGATGGACATGAACAAGAAGTCTTTGGGAAAAGTTGCACAATGTAAGATTCATTTTTAAAACCTTTAACGAGAAATACTTTCTGCTGTGGCACCAACACAATACCACCTGGTGTATTGAGAATTCCTTCTGCCATTGTTCTTCTTGGCAGATGGCTTCCTGTTTTACATGCATTTTCTTTTGTGATCACAAGTTTTTGATACTTTACAAATTCCACCAAAGTTTCTGGTGTTACCAGTACTTCAGGAAATGATACATCAGCTGGGTTAAGCTGCTTTCAGGTTGAAGTTACCCAGTCCACATCTCCCTCTCAGAACTTCCTTCGTGTAGTAAGAAGTTAAGTAAAACATAGACAGAACAAAACCTTCCATGTTTATTTCTTTCCCATTATGAAGTCTTCTTAGCACAGAATTAAAACTCTCACTTTGATTTCATAGAATCATAGAATGGTAGAGTTGGAAGGGACCTCCTGGGCCATCTGGTCCAACCCCCTGCTCAAAGCAGGATTCTCTAAATCATCCCAGATAGATGTCTGTCCAGCCTCTGTTTGAAGACTTCCATTGAAGGAGAACTCACCACCTCTCGTGGCAGCCTGTTCCACTCATTGATCACCCTAACTGTCAAAAAAAATTTTTCTAATATCTAATCTGTGTCTCCTCCCATTCAGTTTCATCCCATTGCTTCTAGTCTTTCCTTGTGCAAATGAGAATAAAGATGATCCTTCTACAATGTGACAGCCCTTGAGATATTTGTAGACAGCTATTAAGTCTTCTCTCAGTATTCTTTTTTGCAATTCCTCATAGGACATGGTTTGCAGACTGGTCACCATTCTGGTAGCTTTTCTTTGAACTTGCTCCAGTTTGTTGATGTCTTTTTTAAAATGTGGCTCCCAAAACTGGACACAGTATTCCAGATGAGGTCTGACCAAAGAGGAGTAGAGGGCAATAATGACCTCACGTGATCTAGACTGTATGCTTCTGTTGATACATCCTAGATTTGTATTTGCCTTTTTTGGTGCTGCATCACACTGTTGACTCATGTTCAGTCTGTGATCAATTAGTATACCCAAGTCTTTTTCACATGTGCTGCTACTTAGCCCTTTTTCCTCCCATTTTGTATATGCTTTTTTCATTTTTATTGCCCAGATGTAGTACTTTGCATTTTTCCCTGTTAAAAACCATTCTGTTAGTTGCTGCCCACTTCTCCAGTTTATTTATATCTTTTTGAATCCTCTCTCTCTCTCTTCTCTAGTATTCTTTAATAATTTGTTCAAAGATCTTTCCTGGTATAGAAGTCAGACTCACCGGCCTGTAGTTCCCTGGGTCCACCTTCTTCCCCTTTTTGAAGATAGGAGCAACATTTGCTCTTCTCCAGTCTTCTGGGACTTCTCCTGTTCTCCAAGAATATTCAAAGATTATGGACAGAGGCTCAAGAATTTCTTCTGCTATCTCCTTCAGTACTCTCGGGTGTAATTCATCTGGACCTGGAGACTTGAATTCATTTAGGTTAGCTAAGTGTTTCCTCACTGTTTTTCTGTTTATAGATATCCTTGATTCTTCTATTCCTTTAATAGGACAGTGAAGATCAGTTGATGTTACATTTCCTTTCTGAGAGAAAACAGATGCAAAATAGGAATTTAAAAGTTCAGCCTTCTCAACATCCTGTCTTACCATTTCATCATTTTCATCCTGTAAAAATCCTATAGCATCTTTGACTTTTCTTTTACGTTTGATGTATCCCCAAAATCCTTTTTTGTTGCTTTTGACATCTCTTGCAAGCCTTAATTCATTGTCAGCTTTAGATAATCTGATTTGTGCCCTGCAGGTTCTGCAGACGGCATTATATTCTTCTTTAGATATGCCTCCCTCTTTCCATTTGATAAACATTTCTTCTTCCTTTTTAGCATGTGTTTAAGTTCTGTGTTCATCCATCCTGGTTTCCTTAAATGCTTCCCATTCTTCCCTCTTTTCGGAATTGTTAACGATTGTGCTTTGAGAATCTAATTTTTCAAGATTTCCCATCCTTCCTGGACATTTTTGTCCTTAAGGATATCTAGCCATTCGATCCCTCCAATTGTATTTCTGAGTCCCTTAAAATCTGCCTTTCTGAAATCTAAACTTGATGTCTGAGTCTTCACAGGTCTTCCTCCTCTTGTTATCCAAAATTCTAAAATAGCATGGTCACTACCTTCTAGGGTCCCAGCCACTCTTTCCTCCTCAGTCCTCAACCATTTCCTCCCTGTTTATAAGGATTAGATCCAAGGTAGCAGATCCCCTTGTTTTCTCCCCTACCTTTTGGAAGATAAAGTTGTCAGCAAGAGAGGATAAGAATTTCCTTGACCTGTTAGTTTTGCCTGAGAGAGATTACCAACAAATGTCTGGATAGTTGAAATCTCCCATGACCACTATGTCATATTTTTGGAGAACTTGGCCATTTGATGCCTAAAGAGTTCATCCATATCTTCAGCTTACATAGGTGGCCTGTAGTAAATGCCTACAATGGTGTCCTTTCCATTGTTCTGTCCTTGTATTCTTAAGGTACTGCCACACTAAACGTTCCCGCTAACGATCACGATAACGACGCTATCGTTGGTGTGATCGTTTTAAGGTCGCTAGTAGCGGCCAAACTGGACGATCTCATTAACGACGCATCAGCGGTTAGCGATCTCTTTAACGACTTTGGCGGTCGTTGGTACCTGCCACACTGCATGTACTGTGAAAGATCACGACCTCGATAGGCGTGACTGAGCGCAACCTTTTGCACGCCCCTCATCACAGATTGGTGGTCACTATTTATCTCATAGATATTTATCACAGCTCTCCCGCTTTGTGATTGGATGACCGCGTCATAAAAGACGACGTATCAGCACTCCTCTCCATTGCTCTCGAGCAGAAGCGGTTCTTTCAAATCTCCAGCATCGTTCCAGTGTGTCCTGCTAGCCTTTGTAGCTACTGCGATCCAGTTTGCGCCACTATTGCGGTTGCTGCGTTCCAGTCTACGGCGTTGGGTTTTTTGGCGATCCAGTCTGTGGCGTTATATCCTCTGCGATCCAGTTTGTGACGCTATTTTGTTTCCCTATTTTCTTTTTTTTTTCAAAAATCACAAACAAGTTTTGTAAGGTAGGTATTTTTTTTGTCACATTTAATTTTTATTTTTTCTTTAATTTTACAGATCCATTTTTAGATCTCTGCTGTTGTTAACCATTGTCGTCCATCAATTTTTTTTTTTTGCCATTGTTTAGTTCAGGCACGCCCACCATTTTATGATCCCAGCTCTGTCAATGTTTGCTACTGCTGCGCCCACAACCACCATTTTGTGATCCCTGCTGTTTTTTGCGTAATTGTTCATCTATGATTTTTTTATTTTTTTTGCCACTGTTTTGTTCTGGCACGACCACCACCACCATTTTATGATCCCAGCTCTGTCAATGTTTACTCCAGCTGCGCCCACAACCACCATTTTGTGATCCCTGCTGTTTTTTTGCGTAATTGTTCATCTATGATTATTTTATTTTTTTTGCCACTGTTTTGTTCTGGCACGCCCACCACCACCATTTTATGATCCCAGCTCTGTCAATGTTTACTCCAGCTGCGCCCACAACCACCATTTTATGTTCCCTGCTGTGTTCTATGTGTAGGCTATGTAAGCATTTTATTTAACCATTCTGGCGTTCTCACATAATCATTTTTTTATTACAGATGGCTGATAAGCAGGATTTTTTGCGGGAGTTTATCGAGCTGTACCGCTCAATGCCGTGCCTGTGGAAAATAAAGTCGGCTGATTACTGTAACAGGCTGAAAAAGAAGGACGCATACCAAAAACTGGTGGAGCTCTGCAAGAACCGTAACCCAGATGAACCGGCGGATGAGTCATCGGTGAAAAAAACGCATTCAGGCCCTCCGCACAGTGTACACAAAAGAGCTCAATAAAGTTATAAATTCTACCAAATCTGGAGCGGGGGCCGAAGATGTTTA
>JARQOD010002476.1:27963-77293 GCA_033576555.1 Oophaga sylvatica
TTCGTGTAGTAAGAAGTTAAGTAAAACATAGACAGAACAAAACCTTCCATGTTTATTTCTTTCCCATTATGAAGTCTTCTTAGCACAGAATTAAAACTCTCACTTTGATTTCATAGAATCATAGAATGGTAGAGTTGGAAGGGACCTCCTGGGCCATCTGGTCCAACCCCCTGCTCAAAGCAGGATTCTCTAAATCATCCCAGATAGATGTCTGTCCAGCCTCTGTTTGAAGACTTCCATTGAAGGAGAACTCACCACCTCTCGTGGCAGCCTGTTCCACTCATTGATCACCCTAACTGTCAAAAAAATTTTCTAATATCTAATCTGTGTCTCCTCTCCATTCAGTTTCATCCCATTGCTTCTAGTCTTTCCTTGTGCAAATGAGAATAAAGATGATCCTTCTACAATGTGACAGCCCTTGAGATATTTGTAGACAGCTATTAAGTCTTCTCTCAGTATTCTTTTTTGCAATTCCTCATAGGACATGGTTTGCAGACTGGTCACCATTCTGGTAGCTTTTCTTTGAACTTGCTCCAGTTTGTTGATGTCTTTTTTAAAATGTGGCTCCCAAAACTGGACACAGTATTCCAGATGAGGTCTGACCAAAGAGGAGTAGAGGGCAATAATGACCTCACGTGATCTAGACTGTATGCTTCTGTTGATACATCCTAGATTTGTATTTGCCTTTTTTGGTGCTGCATCACACTGTTGACTCATGTTCAGTCTGTGATCAATTAGTATACCCAAGTCTTTTTCACATGTGCTGCTACTTAGCCCTATTCCTCCCATTTTGTATATGCTTTTTTCATTTTTATTGCCCAGATGTAGTACTTTGCATTTTTCCCTGTTAAAAACCATTCTGTTAGTTGCTGCCCACTTCTCCAGTTTATTTATATCTTTTTGAATCCTCTCTCTCTCTCTTCTCTAGTATTCTTTAATAATTTGTTCAAAGATCTTTCCTGGTATAGAAGTCAGACTCACCGGCCTGTAGTTCCCTGGGTCCACCTTCTTCCCCTTTTTGAAGATAGGAGCAACATTTGCTCTTCTCCAGTCTTCTGGGACTTCTCCTGTTCTCCAAGAATATTCAAAGATTATGGACAGAGGCTCAAGAATTTCTTCTGCTATCTCCTTCAGTACTCTCGGGTGTAATTCATCTGGACCTGGAGACTTGAATTCATTTAGGTTAGCTAAGTGTTTCCTCACTGTTTTTCTGTTTATAGATATCCTTGATTCTTCTATTCCTTTAATAGGACAGTGAAGATCAGTTGATGTTACATTTCCTTTCTGAGAGAAAACAGATGCAAAATAGGAATTTAAAAGTTCAGCCTTCTCAACATCCTGTCTTACCATTTCATCATTTTCATCCTGTAAAAATCCTATAGCATCTTTGACTTTTCTTTTACGTTTGATGTATCCCCAAAATCCTTTTTTGTTGCTTTTGACATCTCTTGCAAGCCTTAATTCATTGTCAGCTTTAGATAATCTGATTTGTGCCCTGCAGGTTCTGCAGACGGCATTATATTCTTCTTTAGATATGCCTCCCTCTTTCCATTTGATAAACATTTCTTTCTTCCTTTTTAGCATGTGTTTAAGTTCTGTGTTCATCCATCCTGGTTTCCTTAAATGCTTCCCATTCTTCCCTCTTTTCGGAATTGTTAACGATTGTGCTTTGAGAATCTAATTTTTCAAGATTTCCCATCCTTCCTGGACATTTTTGTCCTTAAGGATATCTAGCCATTCGATCCCTCCAATTGTATTTCTGAGTCCCTTAAAATCTGCCTTTCTGAAATCTAAACTTGATGTCTGAGTCTTCACAGGTCTTCCTCCTCTTGTTATCCAAAATTCTAAAATAGCATGGTCACTACCTTCTAGGGTCCCAGCCACTCTTTCCTCCTCAGTCCTCAACCATTTCCTCCCTGTTTATAAGGATTAGATCCAAGGTAGCAGATCCCCTTGTTTTCTCCCCTACCTTTTGGAAGATAAAGTTGTCAGCAAGAGAGGATAAGAATTTCCTTGACCTGTTAGTTTTGCCTGAGAGAGATTACCAACAAATGTCTGGATAGTTGAAATCTCCCATGACCACTATGTCATATTTTTGGAGAACTTGGCCATTTGATGCCTAAAGAGTTCATCCATATCTTCAGCTTACATAGGTGGCCTGTAGTAAATGCCTACAATGGTGTCCTTTCCATTGTTCTGTCCTTGTATTCTTAAGGTACTGCCACACTAAACGTTCCCGCTAACGATCACGATAACGACGCTATCGTTGGTGTGATCGTTTTAAGGTCGCTAGTAGCGGCCAAACTGGACGATCTCATTAACGACGCATCAGCGGTTAGCGATCTCTTTAACGACTTTGGCGGTCGTTGGTACCTGCCACACTGCATGTACTGTGAAAGATCAGACCTCGATAGGCGTGACTGAGCGCAACCTTTTGCACGCCCCTCATCACAGATTGGTGGTCACTATTTATCTCATAGATATTTATCACAGCTCTCCCGCTTTGTGATTGGATGACCGCGTCATAAAAGACGACGTATCAGCACTCCTCTCCATTGCTCTCGAGCAGAAGCGGTTCTTTCAAATCTCCAGCATCGTTCCAGTGTGTCCTGCTAGCCTTTGTAGCTACTGCGATCCAGTTTGCGCCACTATTGCGGTTGCTGCGTTCCAGTCTACGGCGTTGGGTTTTTTGGCGATCCAGTCTGTGGCGTTATATCCTCTGCGATCCAGTTTGTGACGCTATTTTGTTTCCCTATTTTCTTTTTTTTTCAAAAATCACAAACAAGTTTTGTAAGGTAGGTATTTTTTTTGTCACATTTAATTTTTATTTTTTCTTTAATTTTACAGATCCATTTTTAGATCTCTGCTGTTGTTAACCATTGTCGTCCATCAATTTTTTTTTTTTTGCCATTGTTTAGTTCAGGCACGCCCACCATTTTATGATCCCAGCTCTGTCAATGTTTGCTACTGCTGCGCCCACAACCACCATTTTGTGATCCCTGCTGTTTTTTGCGTAATTGTTCATCTATGATTTTTTTATTTTTTTTGCCACTGTTTTGTTCTGGCACGACCACCACCACCATTTTATGATCCCAGCTCTGTCAATGTTTACTCCAGCTGCGCCCACAACCACCATTTTGTGATCCCTGCTGTTTTTTGCGTAATTGTTCATCTATGATTATTTTATTTTTTTTGCCACTGTTTTGTTCTGGCACGCCCACCACCACCATTTTATGATCCCAGCTCTGTCAATGTTTACTCCAGCTGCGCCCACAACCACCATTTTATGTTCCCTGCTGTGTTCTATGTTGTAGGCTATGTAAGCATTTTATTTAACCATTCTGGCGTTCTCACATAATCATTTTTTTATTACAGATGGCTGATAAGCAGGATTTTTTGCGGGAGTTTATCGAGCTGTACCGCTCAATGCCGTGCCTGTGGAAAATAAAGTCGGCTGATTACTGTAACAGGCTGAAAAAGAAGGACGCATACCAAAAACTGGTGGAGCTCTGCAAGAACCGTAACCCAGATGAACCGGCGGATGAGTCATCGGTGAAAAAACGCATTCAGGCCCTCCGCACAGTGTACACAAAAGAGCTCAATAAAGTTATAAATTCTACCAAATCTGGAGCGGGGGCCGAAGATGTTTATGTCCCCCAACTGTGGTATTTTGATCTGTTCGCTTTCACAAGGGACCAAGAAGTACCCCAGACAAGGGACATCCATGTCGGATCTAGACCCGGTGATCCAGCCGGACACCCCTGTCATACATGTAAGTACCTTTGTATTACAACACATTTTAATGTACATGCCAAAGTGGACTTAAATTTAAAAAATATAATTGTGAAATGTAGATAAAATGGCAGAATTAATCCCTTCATGTACTGATAATTTATCTAGCTCAACGGTTGAGGCCTATTCATTTACAAGTGTTGTTTTCACATTTTTGCTGTTTTTGGGTATAGTGTGAAGATAAATTTCTTTGTCTTTACAAGTGTCGTTTTCACATTTTTGCTGTATATGGATGTTATAGTGTGAAGATTAATTTCTTTGTCTTTGTGATTTACCATTTGTTTTTTGTTCATGCAGGACACAGAAGAGGCCGTCTCCACACCTCCAACTGAACAAGACAGCATGCCGTTGATCCAAGACGAAGTAGTCGAGCCACCATCCTCATCTGTGCGGAGGCGGCTTTCACTTTCAGGAAGGAAAAGGAAGGCTCCCACCACCTCCACCACCTCGGCTACTCCTGAATTGGTGGAAATTGCGAAAAAGTGCTTACGGCAGAAAAAGACCAAACTAAAATAACTGGGTTTGCATACTTCGCTAATGAGAGGCTACCTACACTGGATCCTGTACAGCGGATTCATGCAGAGAGACTCATGTTTGAGGTACTGACTGAAGCGTCTTTTGGAAACCTGGATAACAGATATGTCGTCATGCCAAGACCGCAGTACCCGGACTACTCATGGCCGCACAATCCTGTGCCGAACCCAATTGGGCAAAATCCTGCAAACCCAAACGTTGGTGCTCCCCCTTATTTTTATTCACCGCAGAGGCAGCGTGGTAATGGCAACGATCCATCTTACCAGCAGTTTTAGTTTTTAAAATGTTTTACAAAAGTTTTTTTTGTTGTTTATATATTTTTACATTGATACCTTTTTTTAATAAAAATCTTATTTATCTAATGAATTGTGGTCTTTTCTTATGTGATGTCAACTATTAAAATGTTGTATTTTTATTACATCTACTTGTCACACATGGGGTCATGGGAATACCAGCTATCATAGGTGTTCCATCATAGGGTAAAAATGAATTGAAAAAAATTTCAAAAATTAACATGTCTTTTAAAGGCCCCTGGTCACACTAGCGCTAAAACCTTATACTAAAAAATAATACACCACACCTGCGTAGATTAACGTAAAATAGAAAATATATATTTTTTTCATATATATATATATATATATATATATATATATATTTTTTTTTAAAAGAAATCAAATTTAAATAAAAACAAAAAACAGCAACATAATAAAATAAAAAATTATATACAAAATATTAACAAAATAAAAATAATTAACAAAAAAAAAATTAATGAGGGCCCCGGAGACCAGGAAATACCCTCTCCAGCATCACCCCGTGTTGATGCAGAGCTCCCATGGCACGTTGCAGCTCTGCCACCGCTGTCTGCATGGCTCCCACCGCGCTGCTCATTGCCGCCATCAGCCGGCGGTGTGACAGAAACAGGTCCTGGGCAGTTGGGATTTCTGTGGAGGTAAAGGTAACAGTTAACCAGGGAATTCTGTTGAAACATCAACATGTACATGTTATGTTTGTTAACACTTACGGTTTTCCTCAGAGGAACCGCTGACCGCCCACCCAGAACCTGTTGCTCCGCCGGCTAGGGAAAAAAAGAAAAAAAAATTATATCACAACAGTCATTACACATAAGACCTTACAAAGTTCTCAAACTTGTCTGAAGCTTATATAATGTGCGTTAATTACCTGATGGGGAGCCTGCATCCGTGTCACGGGATGATGCTGGAGAGAAGGCAATGTCTGGGGAAGGGCTGGAACCCACCGAGTCACGAGGGTGGGTTGCTGACGGTGAAGGGGTTGAAGGGTTGGAGAGGTGTGGTGATGATGGTGGTGGAGGGGTAGCCGGGGAAGGAGATGGAGGTGGAGGGGTAGCTGGGGACGGTGGAGCCGCAGCAGCTGGTGAAGGTGGTGCTGTAAATAAAATATACAATTCAGTCAAATAATCCTTCTACTAACCCCATTACTGCCAGTACTTCCATCTATGCTATCGGACGCATGCGCAATGTTCCCCTATCTTTAACATGGCGGGCGCAGGGTCTAGCGCTTGCACGCGTTCATGTGCGTTTGTCGTGCGCTGCGCATTTTCCTGGTGTGCGCCCATACGCGCTAGACGCTACATGTTGCATTTTTTTTTTTCGGTCAAAAAAGACAGATGATTGAGACAGAGATGATGGAGACAGATGATAGAGCCAGAGATGATGGAGACAGAGATGATAGAGCCAGAGATGATGGAGACAGAGATGATGGAAATGTGACACATAGACAACGCATGCGCCTAAAAAACGCAAACTCATGCAAAAACGCATGAAATCGCAGACAAACGCTGCGTTTTTTTGTCGAAATGCGCATGCAGATGCGACTAAATATCGCAGCGTTTATAAGCATTTGCATGCGTTTTTTTAATGCGCTTCATGTGCGCTCGAAACGCAGCGCAAAAAAACGCAAGTGTGTAAATAGCCTACCCCACAAAACATAACCACTCCAGATACCCTCATCAATACTCACTCAGAGGCCTGCGGAGCTGGGCCCGGATGCTGGCGACCCTATCGCATGAGCGGTATCGTAGGTCCGCCAGCTTCTTCTGATCTGTGCTCTGGTCCGCCGCACATTGAACCGCCTCTCCAGGCCCCGCCGGATTCTCTGCAGGCATACCCTTTTGTGGCGCATTGGATGCGCCACAGGTAGCCTGCAGAAGTAATCCCAACGGTCCGTTGTTTTAATTAAAAAACGGACCTCCTCGTCCGTCCACTTAGGCCCTCGCTGTCTAGCCGCCGCCATTGCCGCCATCACAAACAACACCGCATTGGGCGACGCCAGCGCCATGACGTCACAGCGTGCGCACGTTACGTGCGGCCGCATTCGCAACGCAAAACGGTATTGCGATTGCAAAGTGACCGCAGCAGCCATACGCCCAGCCAAGCACAGATATGAGATGCTGTTGCGATCGCGAAACAACGGTTCCAAGCTAGGCGATCACAATGGCGTCTCATATCTTTATGGCTGGGGCTCGAGAATCTTTACCTTTGCAATCACAATGGCTTTTTGCATATCTGTATGCATATCTGTATAGCTGGAGCTCGTGACAATACTCACATTGCGATCACAATGGCGTCGCATATCTGTATGGTTGGGGCTCGATAATCTTCACCTTTGCAATCACAATGGCTTTTTGCATATCTGTATGCATATCTGTATAGCTGGAGCTCGTGACAATACTCACATTGCGATCACAATGGCGTCGCATATCTGTATGGTTGGGGCTCGATAATCTTCACCTTTGCAATCACAATGGCTTTTTGCATATCTGTATAGCTGGAGCTCGTGACAATAGTCACATTGCGATCACAATGGCGTCGCATATCTGTGAATAGCTGTGATTCCCTGGTGAATGTTGACCTTTACTTCCCAAGAATTTTCATATATAATTATAACAATTTTTTAATCTTTCATATATGACTAAGATATATATATTATATATTTAAACTTTATATATGCAGCTGTGGTGTATTATCTGTTATATTTAATTATAATGTTTGAACGCTAGTGAGACCATAGGCCCTTAAAATAATTGTAAATATTTGAAACTTTTTTCTTTATTTTTTTAACAATTAACTCCTATGACTGATGGTACTCCCATGACCCCGTGTGTGACAAGTAGATACAATGTAAAACAAAAAATAGACAACTAAAAAGCCTTTGAAAAGATTTTAAAAACTGCAGCTGCTGGTAACATGTCTCTTTGCCATCCCCATTACTCCCTCCCCACATCTCACCCATCATTAGCCCTTCTCCCATATAGGTAAAATAATTGAAAAAAAACACAAATGCATTTTTAAAATAAAAAATTTTTATTATAAAAACATTGTTAAAAAAAGGCAAAAGTCAAATATTATCAAAATCAAACTAGACCTGATGCTGCCAACTCACTGCACCAGGCCCATTAAAGTATTGGCAGTACTTGTCTCGGCCGGCCTTCGCATCGTCCTTGCTCCTGCCTTGATTGACAGGTTGAAGGCCTGCAATAGCGGGATCATTCTCACGCCATTCTCCGAGCACCACGTCACCATTGCTGTCCGAGTCCATGAAGCCTGGCGATCTGTAAGTACCAGCATCGCGTTTGCGTAGAAAATTGTGCAGCACACAACAGGCCAACACCACAGAGTCTATGGATTCCAGCTTCATGTTGATTGGAGTGTGGAAAACCCTGAAGCGGTTGGCCATTATGCCGAAGGCATTCTCAACAACGCGCCGTGCCCTAGACAGTCTGTAGTTAAAAATCCGCCTTTCCCCTGTCAAAGTCTTTTGTGGGTACGGTTTCACAAGATGCACATGAAGGGGGAAGGCTTCATCGCCCACAAAAACAAAGTTTAGGTTGGCGGTGGTGTCAATGTTGGTTGGCAAGTTAAGTTTATTAAACAACCGTTCACCAAAAGTTGTGTGCTCCAAAACGCCACCGTCAGAAACCCTTCCATTAATGACAACATTAACGTCAATAAATTCATAATTGGCATTAACAAGGGCCATGAGGATCGTGCTGAAGTAGCCCTTGTAATTATGAAAAAAGGATCTGCTGTTGGCTGGTTGCGTGATCCGCACATGTTTGCCATCCAAGGCACCACCACAGTTTGGGAACTGCCAAATCCTTTCAAAATCAGAGGCAATAATTTGCCATTCCGCCACTGATTTGGGAAAAGGCATGTAGCTCCGTAAACTTCGGACGATGGCGTTGCATGTCTCCGGAATTAGTTCTCCAAGCAGCGACCGAGAAATTGCAGCAGAAAATTGCAAATCCTTCATTGAACGTCCGGTTGCCAGAAATCGCAGCGTTACTGCCAAACGTTCCACTGCTGAAACAGCTGCACGCATGCGGGTATCCTGCCGTTCAATGAGTGGCCTCACACATTCCAGTAGGAGCTTGAATGAATCCTCCGACATCCGTAGATAATTCCGGAAATCCTGCGGATTCTTCTCCTGCAACTCCCTCACTAGATGCATGTGGGAGAATTTGGACCTCTGCTCCAGCCATTCTCTGGTCCACATGCGACGCTTTCGCTTGGAGCGCCTCTCTTCCACCCGCGCCTCTTCTTGACGATCTGCCTCCATTGACAGTGCAACTGCCACAATCATACGCTCCGCGGTGGACAGGTTCATTATGTGCAATCTGTACGGTAAAGAAGAGAAAAGTTAATTACTAATTAATTACTATTAATAAAGTGTTTAAACAAAATAAAATAAAGAATAGAATAAAATATATATATAAAAAAAAAAAATTTAACTTTTCAGTTAACATTTACAAATGTCTAAAATGGTGGGGGGTGTAAAATATATAATGCAGACGAAAAAAAAAAAAAATAAGGTCAGGGGTGTAAAATAAATAAAGCAGACCAAAAAAAAAAAAAAAAAAGGTTAAAAACCATTATCAAACAACATCACAAACAATATGTACCTTGAATCCAAATATCCCGAAGATCCAAATCCAAATGGGGATGGATGGTGCTCTAGCGACTCAGACAGGATCGCAAAAACCCACCACTGCGCCACAAACAGGATCGCAAAACTCCGACACACGATACTATCCTCGCAACAACGCAAAAAGAGACCCATAAAGTGCTCTGGAAACAATGGATGGGTGCGCAGTTATTAAAGCTGAGGTGATGTTGTGTGGTCACCAATCGGAGCTGAAGGGCGTTAACGAAAGAAAACAAAGTCCCGCCTGCGCCGCTGACTAATGCGTCGTCAACGAGGTCGCACATCGTTCACAAAAGGTGCCAAACACAGCGATTCAGGCTCACCAGCGGGATGCCAACGATCAAAATACGGTCCAGAACTCTAGTGAACGATCAACGAGATCACAGCAGGGGCCACGTCGTTGCTACATGCCACACACAACGACGTCGCTAACGAGATCGCTAAATAGTGACGTATTTTAGCAATCTCGTTAACGATCTTGTTTAGTGTGGCATACCCTTTACCCAAACAGTTTCCACAGAACTCCCAGTCTCTGAAGCGTCAATCTCTGTGCAGATATACGCCTTTCTAACATACAATGCGACACCTCCTCCTGGTTTATCAAGTCTGTTACTTGCAAATAAGTTGTATCCTTCTAGCCTTGTATTCCAATCATGTGTATCGTCCCACCAAGTTTCAGTGATTCCAATTACATCATACTTCTTCTCCTGCGTTAGTAGTTCCAGTTCTCCTTGTTTGTTGCCCATGCTTTGTGCATTCGTATAAAAATATTTTAATTTGTGATTGGTTTTTCTTTCTTCAATATTTTTATTATTTAGATTTTTTTGTCTTTGTTCTTCCCTTCACTTCTAATAGCAGAATTCTCAATAGTATTTGTCAGGTGTATGGCTTTTGCTGGTGTTTTGCTTCCCTTCCCACATTGTTCTAGTTTAAAGCTCTCCTGATGAGTGTAGCAAGGCGACTTCCTAATACATGTTTTCCAGTCTTCGTAAGGTGCACCCCATCTCTAGCAAGTAGTCCATCGTATAGGTAATTCACTCCGTGATCCAGAAATCCAAATCCTTGTTGACGGCACAATCGACGTAGCCAGTTGTTCACCTGTAGAATCTTATTCCACCTCCTTGTTCCATGGCCATCCACTGGGAGGATGGATGAGAAGACCACCTGTGCTCCCAGTTCTTTCACTTTCTTACCTAAGTTTTCAAAGTCACTGCAGATGGTTTCCAGGTCATTTCTTGCGGTGTCATTTGTCCCCACATGTATTAGCAGGAATGGGTAGTCATCTTTAGGTCTGAAGAGTCCTGATATCCTGTGTCAAACATCTTTAATTTTTGCACCTGGAAGACAGCACATTTCTCTTGAGGTTAAATCTGGTCTGTAGATAGCGACCTCTGTTCCTCTCAATAGGGAATCCCCCATGACAACAACTCTCCGTTTCTTCTTCACAACAGTTTTCTTTCTCCATTCAGGAGGACTCTGAGCGCGTACAAGGTTATTGTTTGTGGCCAAAGTCTTATCTTGATGTATTTCTTCATCGTTCTCCTGTGTAAGAGCCTGGTACTGGTTCCTGAGCAGTATGGGTGCTGACTGCCTCCCGATCCTCCTGCATCTCTGAGTCACATGATTCCATTCCTCTGTTTCTTCAGGTGCACGTCAAATTTCTTATCTTTCTGTAACATGAAGAGATAATTCTGCTCTGTCTAAGAACTCTTCACCTTCCTTAATGGTTTTCAATGTAGATAACCTCTCTTCCAGATTTTGCAACTTTTCCTCCAACAGGGACACAAGCTTGCATTTCTGGCATGTGAAGTTTGGCTTTTCCACTGGTAAGTCTGTGAACATGTAGCAAGAAATGCAGCTCACCAAATGGCTCCTGGCCTCTTCCATGTTATTGTTCAAGAGATATCCAAGTGGTGAAATATATGCAAATTCTCCTCTCCTCGGGACTCTTCCCCTGGTTTACTGATGTCCTCCTTTCAGCTGCAACGGCCAAAATCCAGTGTTCCTTGAGCTCGCGGAGACTCTTCACTTATCCAAGAAGGCACTGGGAATATGCAAATTTGCTGTTATTCCTGAAGGTTCTTTGAACATGTTGTGTTCTTCTAAAAGCCACTGTGCACAGTAATTGAGGATATCTGATTCCAGGTGCTTCTTATAGTAAGTGAGGAATTCTTCTGTCCAATGTTGGCTGTTATTCTAACTTACTTATTCGTTTGGTGTCTTGCTGTTCATTAAAATGTAAATACAGCTTTCATATGTTACTTTGTCTATTTGTTGTCCACCGTGCCTTTGCGTCCAGTATTGCAGATCTTTCCTCATGTGGTTACAACACAGGAATCGTTTAACCTGGGGAAGCTGTGCATCTATACTGTTTGTAATTGCCTTTTCACTGTCAGTAATGATTTTCACCATGTTGCTGTTAAATGCTAGACACTTTTCAGAAATAAAATTGAAGAACTTTGTGTGTACCTTCATCTTTCTTTTGGTGCATCAATATGAAAATTAGAATTACACATGCATTTTGAAAAGCAGGGTGGTTAAATGTGACAGTAGTCACATAAAAATCACCAAACTCGAAAGCTGTGTCACAACTAAGGCTAGGTTCACATTGCGTTAGGAGCATCCTTTTAACGGATCCGTTAAACGGATGCGCTAACGCTGATGTAATTTTTTACATCTTCATACCCCTAGCGCTAACGTATGCGCTAACGCATGGTAGCATTTTGTTACCATGCGCTACCATGCGTTAGCCATACAGGTCTATGCACAGCGAACGCGTCCGTTCGCTGTGCGTTAACCATAACTGACCCAAAAATGCTGCAGAACGTGTTCAAAGTCCTTCAGAAATTAACGCAGCTTCGCCTAACGCATGCCCAATTTGGCATGCGTTAGGATGCGTTACTATAATGGAGGCCAATGAGTGCGCTAACACATCCGTTACATAGCGTTAGTGCCGCTATGAACGGATGCATTAAACGGATGGCACCTAACGCAATGTGAACCCCCCTAAAAGTTGCTGTCCTTGTGTTTTGCAAATGTATTCACTTGTTCTATTAGTTCTTCTACATGATTTCTATTGTATCCTTGCAAAAGGACATCTAGTTGCTTTACAAAACCACCAAACAAGCGCTCCAATTCAACTATGGAATAAACATCTTGGCACAAACGATGCTTTACACACTCTCTCATAGAACTGTTTTGTGCCTCCTTTACATCACGCGGTCCTAAAGTAGCTTCATATTGTGGAGATATGAAACGTGTACACTGTGCTTTATAAACGTTCATGGGTGGCTGTGATAAGTTTTCCCTCTGTTCTTTAAGGATTAATGGTGCAGTAGTAAAAAATATCTTGTTCTTGTAGTGTTTTCGATTACCATGGGCTTTAAGCTGCATTGTATTTGGATTTCCAAAGTACTGAATTAGCCTGCAACTGTTATCAGTTTGACTGAGGCTAAAAATGTACTTTTCAAAAAGTTCTCATGCCTCTACTGGTGGGTGTCTTGGCTTGTATATAACCTTGAAGCATGTTTCCCCTTTAAAGGTATACTTATTCCTGGAGATGTAATCAAACTGCAATTGGTCTGCTATGCAATCCCTTGCTTTTCCTTCTTTGTAAAAGTAAAACACATCATCATGCTGTGTATTAAGTGGTGGCAAATGCTTCACCCTACACTTATCACCTTTAATAATAATCTTTTTTTTATATAGCGCTAACATATTCCGCAGCGCTTTACAGTTTGCACACATTATCGTCGCTGTCCCCGAAGGGGCTCACAATCTAGATTCCCTATCTGTATGATTTTTTGGAATGTGGGAGGAAACCGGAGAACCCGGAGGAAACCCACGCAAACACGGGAGAACATACAAACTCCTTGCAGATGTTGTCCTTGGTGGGATTTGAACCTAGGACTCCAGGCGCTGCAAGGCTGTAGTGCTATCCACTGAGCCACCGTGCTGCACCTTTCTTCAGAATCTCAAATGCTTCAGTTGGTGTTAATTTTCTCAGTATTTTAGTATAAACATTGTTATTGGTAATATTTTTGGGCTCATAAATCACAAATTCATCCTTACCAGTAGTGATGAGCCACCCCCGTAGTGTTCAAGTTCGGTTAGGTTCGCTGAACAGCCGTGTGTTCGACGAAGTGTTCGTCGAACACCTCGAACAGCGTTAAAACCAATGGCAGGCAAACTAAAACACATAGAAACACAAAGAAAACACCTAGAAAACACTTCAAAGGTGTCCAAAAGCTGACAAATTGCTCACAAGACACAACTAACACATGGAAAAGTGACAAGTACATATAGTCATGCGAAAAGAAAAGAGGTGGAGGAGTAAAAGGAGGGTGAGACACAGATATAGGCATGTCATGCCCTTCTAAAACCAAAAAAGTGCCAAGCCGACACGGCCAGTCCGTTCCTGCCCGTGCGACCTGCGTATCGCCGGGTTTGTGCCAGAGCTGCGATGGACCCTGACGGCCAGCCCCCCTCTCCCAATACTGGTGCCTGTCCGCTGGTGGGTCGAGCGAGCCCCCCTGCGGTGGAGGCAAGTCTAATCTTTTTAATTTAAATTGTCTATCTAATAAAAGTACACTTTAAATACTTTTACAAGGATCTATTGGAGGGCAAGTCTCATGACAGCATGGTAATTCCAGGTCCAGTAGCGTCCAGTAAAGCTGCTGCAGTTAAAAAGCTTTTATAAGGATTGAGCTTGGCGGTCCACCGCAAGGCGTCCTACCGCCACTCACAGCCCCTGTGCCTTGGGGTGCCTCGCCGATGCTCTTCACTGAGTGTCCGGGGGGCCCGAAGCATTTCCTTTGAAAAAATTAAGTGTCCAAAGTATAGGTGGTGTAGCTTGCTTAACAGCTGGGTTAATCCACTGACTAGCAGACACTGCTGCTAGGCCCAAAATTATTGTAGTTTTTTTCGGAAAAACCGAACTCTTCAAAATCTAGTTGCCCCAGCAACACAACTCTCAAGTCCTTATCTTCATCTGCAACCTGGATAAATTCTAATCCGGGTTGTTTTGCATGTAGGACCTCTAAGTGTTTATGTTGCGTCTCTATTATGAATGGGGTGCAAGAATTTCAATCTCGTACCACAGGCACCATTTTTAAAATCAACTGTCATGTCAATTGCCAATCGTGCTACATTATTTATTAATTGAGTGCGGTTGTGGGTTGCAGTACATCGGTCGGACGATACAGACGATGCATGCAAGGCTCAACAAGCACCGTCAAAATATCCGAAATGGGTTCATGCTACACAGTCTCTCAAAAATTTCTCCCTAGTGCACCAAAAGAATTTGAATTTGTTAAAACTCACTGTTATTGACCAGATACCACATGATATGCCATGATCGGTATAATAATCTAATAACAAGGGAGAGTTTCTGGATTTTTAAACTTGGTACACTGGCCCCTGAGGGGTTAAACCTCACTATTGAAAAAGTCACGTAATATATGCATTTTGTTATTTATTTATATTTATTTTTCATTTATTTTTCTTTGTCGTTTTACGTTGGTTTTATTCAATTTTCTGTGTTTTTTTTTTTTTTTTCTTTTTTGCAGTCATATTTGCATTTTTAATCATGTGGGTGTTCTGATTAATTGCCTTTTAATTTTCATTTGCTGCTCCACCTTTATATAGCTTTCCTACTCCATTCTATGTATAACTGCCACCTGAGGAAGACGGAGCTATTCCGTTGAAACGCGTTGTGGATATCAATAAATTAAGACTTTTTAATATCAGCTGAATTGCCGTCCCTCGCGCTCCTTATGACCGGATTGCTTTATCATCACTTATGTCTGATCCTCTCTTGAGGTACCCGGCCGGAGCTGCAGCGGACAACCTTAATCTCATCTGCCTTTATCGCCAGCCTGGCGCTCCTTTGAAAACCGTCTATCTGAATTTGGTTGCAAAATTATTGTCTGGGTTAGATGCAGTTAAAAATTTGTAATTAGATCTACAGCCGGTGGCTACTCCGCTGACTAGCAGACACTGCTACTAGGCCCAAAATTATTGTCCAGGCAAGATGCAGTTAAAAATTTGTAATTATATCTACAGCCGGTGGCTACTCCGCTGACTAGCAGACACTCAAGCTTTGGAGCAGACCTCTGATTCCCAGGCTATAGTATGAGTAAACAGCTCTAGTCTTCACACTCAACCATCTGTGTTACCCCAAGCCATAGTGTATGTAGTTTCTTACGGTTAAAAGGGGGGTGGGGAAAGACCCAACCCACCTGTAATTGACAATGCCAACGTCACGCAAAACACAGCAAGGGGACTCCAAAAAGAGTCTCCATTTTTTCCAAAAATTTGGGGCACAGACACCACTTAAGTAGCATCAATTGCCCCAGAGTTGCTTAAAATGGTTGGTGAGGTGATTTTACCAAATCCTCAAGCTTTTACTCTCCCCAGGATGACACAGGGGTAGAAAAGTCCTTGGGATCCATGATTTGTTCATCTTTATGAACGTGAGTCTGTCTACATTCTCAGTGGACAGCCGCGTGCGCTTATCTGTCAGACTCAGCACACCACCAGCAGCGCTGAACACACGTTCAGAGAGAACAAAAATTATTATTAATTTGAAAGCTGGTGGAGCTTAGTATAGATGGCCTATTAGAATGAGTACCACACACTGCTACAGGCCCAAAATTATTCTACAGGCAAGATGCAGCTAAAAATAATTATTAATTTGAAAGCTGGTGGAGCTTAGTATAGATGGCCTATTAGAATGAGTAACACACACTGATACAGGCCCAAAATTATTTTCCGGCCTAGATGCAGCTACAAATTATTAGCAATTTTAAAGCTTAAAACGTTTGGTGAGGTGATTTTACAAATCCTCAAGCTTTTACTCTCCCCAGTATGACACAGGGGTAGAAAAGTCCTTGCGGATCCATGATTTGTTCATCTTTATGAACGTGAGTCTGTCTACATTCTCAGTGGACAGCCGCGTGCGTTATCTGTCAGCACACCACCAGCAGCGCTGAACACACGTTCAGAGAGAACGCTGGCTGCGGGGCATGACAAGATCTCCAAGGCGTGAGTGGCGAGCTCCGGCCATTTATCCAGATTGGAAGCCCAAAAAGAGCAAGGGTCCAGTGACACAGTCATGGCTTCGATGTTCAGTTGGAGATACTCCTGTACCATGTCTCTAGGCGTTGACTATGTGTCTGACTTCTTGTCTCCTGTGGCCTTGCAAAGGATGGGCTAAAAAACTGGTGAAAGGATTCCGCAAAATTGCTGTGAACACCAGCAGATACTGTGTTTCTGTTACGGTTTGAGTGCTGAACACTCGACAGTCCCACGGTTGGCAAGTTAGAACTGTGAGATTCACTACATGCACCACTGGTGTTTTGTGGAAAAGCACATGTAAGATTCTGCAACAGTCTCTGCTGATACTCCTGCATGCGTGAATCCCTTTCTATGGCTGGAATTATTTCAGCAAATTTACTTTTGTACCGGGGATCTAACAGTGTGGCTACCCAGTAGTCAGGATTATTTCGAATTCTGACAATTCGAGGGTCATGTTGCAGGTAGTGCAGCAAGAAGGCGCTCATGTGTCTTGCGCATCCGGGAGCACCAAGTCCCTGTTGTGTTGGTGGCGAGGTAGGACTCATGCTTCCTTCCTCTGCCCTCTCCCCCCAACCTCGCACAACAGAAATGTGATCAAGGTCTCCCTCGTCTGATGAGTCTTCCATGCCCATCGCCAGTTCGTCATCCACTTCTTCCTGGGCTCCTGCACCTTCCTCACTAGTTTGGCTGCTACCATGTGCCCTGGTTAATCCCTCTCCCCCACCCTCCCATGCCAGCAGCCTTGGTGCTGCCGACCGTCTGGACCTTGCAGATGTTAGCCCTTCCGCATACAACTCCTCCTCCTCTACTTCCTCCACCTCCTCTTGTTCCACCACCTGACTCCGAATTCTGTTTAACATCTGCTCCAGCATGTAAATCACCGGAATAGTCATGCTGATAATGGCATCGTCAGCACTAAACATCTTCGTGGCCATTTCAAAACTGCAGAAGGGTGCATAGGTCCCTGATCTGAGACCACTCCCCAGCGTGATTTGCCCCATTTCTGGATCTCGTTGGCCCAGGCTATAATTCAGAACATATTGCACCAGGGCTTGTCGGTGCTGCCACAGTCGCTGCAACATGTGCAGAGTTGAATTCCACCGTGTTGGCACATCGCATTTTAGCCGGTGGCAGGCCCAACGACTTCTGTAGAGATGTAAGTTGCTGAGCTGCGGGATGCGAACGGCGGAAGTGAGCACACAGCGACCGTGCCCTCTGCAGAAGGCCATGTAGTCCGGGATAGTGGGCTAAAAATTGCTGGACAACCAGGTTCAACACGTGAGCCATACAAGGCACGTGTGTGACATTGCCCCGGCGAAGGGCCGCACCCAGGTTTGCGGCATTGTCGCACACTGCCTTCCCTGGTTGCAGGTCCAGTGGAGACAACCATTCATGAAACTGGTGCTCCAGAGCTGACCACAACTCATCAGCTGTGTGACTCACATTTCCCAGACATTCCAACGTAAAAACCGCCTGATTACATTGAGCCCTTCTGCCAGCATAGCAAGGAGGTGTGCTGCAGGATCCCTTCTGCGCAGTTAGAAAGCCCGTGGCATGAACAGACAGGCTTTGGGTGCAGGTGGAGGACCGAGAGGAGGTTGAGGAGGCAGAAGCAGTGGAGGAACTTCGAGATAAAGAGGATTGACGCACAACTCGTGGGGACGGCAAGACTTGGACAGCAGCCCCTTGTCCTGTTGTCACCATAGTTACCCAGTGCCCAGTCAAGACATGTAACGCCCCTGTCCATGCCTATTCTCCAAGTGTCTGTGGTGAAATGCACCCTGTCACACACTGAGTTTCTCAAAGAAGTGGTGATTTTGTGTGCGACATGCTGGTGGAGCGCAGGCACACCTTTCTTTGAGAAGTAGTGCCGACTGGGCATTTGGTACTGGGGCACTGCGACGGACAAAAGGGTCTCGAAAATCCTCTGTCCACAAGGCGGAAAGGCAGCATTTCTGTAGCCAAGAGCTTGCAGATGGTGAAATTCAACCTCTTAGCTTTCTCATGGCTAAGAGGAAATGGTCTTTTACTTGTCCACATCTGAGTGACCGAGGACTGGCTGTTGTGCGTAGACGGGGTTGAGTAGGGTGTCCCCGGACAACTGACTGTCTGTGAGGAAGATGCAGGCGCAAAAGTTAGGTTGCCTTGATCCAAAGGTGGTGCTTTCGATGTCGGAGAGCGCTCAACACCAGCTGGTGTTTCCACTTCCAAATGAACTGATGACCTGCCAATCTGACTGGCTGTTGCTGGTAAAGAGGTACCAGGTCTGAGTCTCAAAACAAGTCTGACTGCTGTCCCCCCAGTCACAGAGGATGAAGAGGCCACGGTTGCGGATGCACAAGAAGGGGAAGACGGTGGTTGGGCCGGCCCGCTAGGCCGCATTGTAGCACAGTGAGCTTGCCACTGCAACTTATGCTTCATATCCATGTGACGGTTCATGCATGAAGTACTCAAACTATGGATTTTTTGGCCTCTACTTAGCTTTTGGTCACAAATCTTACAGATAACACGAGTTGGGTCATCCTTATCGATGTTAAAAAATGCCCAGGCTATGCAAGGCTTAGAACCCATGCGACCTGAAGAGCCACCTTGACTTGTGGTCAGAGGCAGAGTTGTGGTTGAGGATGCAGTTGGTGACGTGCTTCCAGTACTACGTCTCTGTCCAGGAAGGCGCACCCTGACCTCGTCGTCACTCGAATCCTCCTCCACCTCCTCTGCTGACCTCATCGACTGTCTCACTGTGGGTTGACAGTAAGTGGGATCTAAAACCTCGTCATCACCCTGTGTGTTCTCACCCCCGTCGTCCTCAGAGCCAACCTCTTCCTGCCCTGACACAAAACTCAAGTTGTCGCTCACATATGGTATTTGAGTCTCATCATCGTCTTCCTCATTGTCTCCACCAACAGGAGTTAGTTTGGGAACGAGGGTCTACATTATGCTCAGAACCTTATTCATCTGGTCCTGGATCAGACTCAAACATTCTGGGCATCAGCGCAGATCATTTCCTCGTCTGGATTCACAGAAGCTGTGGAGACGACCTCTGATTCCCAGGCTATAGTATGAGTAAACAGCTCTGCAGACTCAACCATCTGTTCTACCCCATACTCAGACGGGCAGTTGGAGACTTGGGAGCTGTGAGGAAGCAAGTGCGATTGGGGTGACACCTCTGAGGACTGGAGTTTTTGTGTTGTTGAAGTTGAGGTGGAGAGGCGACTTAAAGGAGCACTTGATATCTGTTGAAGCACCTTTTTTTTGTGCCTCATCTGGAATTTGTATCGATGGGCGTGCCCGTAAGAAAGGGATCGTACCACATTGTCCACTAAAAGAAGTAGACATCTTAGTTTGGCTGGAAGATGGTCTTTCTTCTGCAGATGTTACTGTTGCTTTAACACCTACCCCACGGACACAACATTTTTTCCCTTTACAACACGCCTATTCCCCTTTCCACCAGCAGCAGGCCTTTTGCCACTCATTTTGGTGGTTACCTAATTGACAACTGTGGAGTTGTTTCCACAAAAAACGATGGCTGCAAAAAATTCTTAGTATTTGAACGCGGGTGGAGCTTTGTATAGATGGCCTAATACAATGAGTACCACAGACTGCTACTATGCCTAAATTATTGTTCAAGCAACATGCAGATAGATTTTTTTTTTTTAAGGCTGGTGGAGCTTTGTATAGATGCCCTAATAGAATGAGTAGCACACACTGCTACTATGCACACAATTATTGAACAGGATAGATGCAGCGAATAATTAGGAGTGCTCTCACCTTCTAACGCTCTGTCTGCTACTCCTCATCGCTGGCGATGTATCCCCAAATCCTGGCCCTCCTCAACACATCCCCACACTCATTTCTAACACCCTGCCACGATCTTCCACACGTTTTTGCAACCATGTCAACCTCATACCTATCCATCCACACCCCCCTCCCCCGGTCCCCCTACCTGGAGCACTATGGAACGCACGCACCGTCTGCAATAAACTGTCATTTATCCACGACCTCTTTATCACCAACAAACTCTCCTTCCTTGCCATCACTGAAACCTGGCTCACTCCCTCTGACACAGCCTCTCCAGCTGCGCTTTCCTATGGCGGATTTCATCTTTCTCACACCCCTCGCCCCAGCAACAAACGTGGTGGAGGAGTTGGCTTACTCCTGTCTGATACCTGCTCCTTTACCCCTATTCAAATTCCACCCTCCGCTGCTATTCCCTCGTTCGAAGTGCACTCCGTCCGCATCTATTCCCCCTCCAACCTCCAACTGGCTGTCATCTACCGCCCCCCGGAACTAGCCATCTCCACCTTTCTTGACCACTTCACCACCTGGCTACTCCATTTCCTCTCTGCTGACATCCCCACCATCATCATGGGCGATTTCAACATCCCCATTGACACTTCCACCCTGGCTACCTCTAAACTTCTTTCGCTCACAGCTTCCCTCGGCCTCACTCAATGGTCCTCTGCGGCCACTCACAAAGGCGGTCACACGCTGGACCTTATCTTCACCCGTCTCTGTTCCCTCACTAATCTCACTAACGCCCCACTCCCCCTGTCTGACCACAACCTACTGACATTCTCTTCCCTCTCCTCTGTTAGTATGCATCCCCCACTCCACAAACTCACCCACCCTCGCAGAAATCTCAAACACCTCAATTTACAATCGCTCTCTGAGTCCCTCCTCCCTCTCACAGACATAGCCTCACTTCATGACACAGATGCTGCTGCCACATTTTATAACACCACAATAAAAGCCACACTTCATTCAGCCGCCCCCCTCACGCAGAGCAAAACTCGTACAATCAACAGGCTGCCCTGGCTGACCGGCCTGACCAAAGAACTGAGACGGGCTTCCAGGGCTACCGAGCGGAGATGGAAGAGAACCCATTCTACCGAGCTCTTCAACGCATACAAGCAGTCCCTTGCCAGCTTCAAGTCCACGTTCTCTGCCGCAAAACAAACTTACTTCGCATCTCTCATATCCTCCCTGTCTCACAACCCTAAACAGCTCTTCAACACTTTCAATTCTCTACTCCATCCCACAGCACCTCCTCCCTCTCCTCTCATTTCTGCCGCAGACTTAGTATCAATCTTTTGCTTAAAGAAGGAGGCAATCAGAGAAGGCTTTGGCCCGCAGCCCCCAATGCCCCTCTTAGCCACTCAGCCCTGTTCTTCCAAAACCAGCTTCACCACCATGACAGAAGATCAGCTCTCCACTCTCCTGTCAAGATCACACCTCACCACTTGCGCGCTTGACCCACTCCCGTCCCACCTCATCCCTAACTTTGCCACAGTCTTCATCCCTACTCTCACACACCTCTTCAACCTTTCACTTACAAATGGTGTCTTTCCTTCATCCTTCAAACATGCTTCAATCACTCCGATCCTCAAAAAGCCCTCCCTCGACCCATCCTCTGCGTCTAGCTATCGCCCGATATCTCTTCTCCCCTACGCCTCAAAACTACTGGAACAGCATGTATATCTTGAACTGTCCTCCCACCTTTCCTCCTGTTCCCTCTTTGACCGGTTACAATCAGGCTTTCGACCGCATCACTCAACTGAAACTGCCCTAACTAAAGTCACTAACGACCTGCTAACCGCCAAGAGCAAGCGACACTACTCTGTCCTCTTTCTCCTGGACCTGTCTTCTGCCTTTGACACCGTGGACCATTCCCTCCTGCTACAGATTCTCTCATCTCTTGGCATCACAGACTTGGCCCTATCCTGGATCTCATCATACCTAACACACCGAACATTTAGTGTCTCCCTCTCACACACCACCTCCTCACCTCGCCCCCTGTCTGTCGGTGTTCCTCAAGGCTCAGTCCTAGGACCCCTACTCTTCTCCATCTACACCTTCAGTCTGGGACAGCTCATAGAATCCCACGGCTTGCAGTATCACCTCTACGCCGATGACACGCAGATCTACCTATCTGGACCTGACCTCACCTCCCTACTGACCAAAATCCCACAGTGTCTGTCTGCTATCTCAGCCTTCTTTTCTGCTCGCTTTCTCAAACTGAACATGGACAAAACAGATATCATCATCTTTCCCCCACCTCATTCTACCCCTCCACCAGACCTATCCATCAGTCAATGGCTGCTCGCTTTCCCCAGTCCCACATGCTCGGTGTCTTGGGGTGATCATCGACTCTGCCCTCTCTTTCAAACCACATATCCAAGCCCTCGCCACCTCCTGCCGCCTCAAACTCAAAAATATTTCCCGGATCCGCTCATTCCTCAACCATGAAACCACAAAAACACTAGTGCACGCCCTTATCATCTCCTGCCTCGACTACTGTAACCTCCTACTGTCTGGCCTCCCCTCTAGCACTCTGGCACCACTCCAGTCCATCCTACACTCTGCTGCACGACTAATCCACCTGTCTCCCCGCTATTCCCCAGCCTCCCCCCTATGCCAGAACCTTCACTGGCTTCCTATTGCCCAGAGGCTCCAGTTCAAAACCTTAACCATGACAAACAAAGCCATCCACAACCTTTCTCCTCCATACATCTGTGACATGGTCTCCCGCTACCTACCTACACGCAACCTTCGATCCTCTCAAGATCTCCTTCTCGACTCCCCCCTCATCTCTTCTTCCCACAACCGCATACAAGACTTCTCCCGGGCTTCCCCCATACTCTGGAACTCGCTGCCGCAAAACATCAGACTTTCACCAACAACGGAGACCTTCAAGAAAAACCTGAAGACCCACCTGTTCCGACAAGCCTACAACCTGCAATGATCCTCAGTGTACTGAACCATCGCACGACCAGCTCTACCCTTTCCTAGTGTATTCTCATCCATCCCTGTAGACTGTGAGCCCTCGCGGGCAGGGTCCTCTCTCCTTCTGTACTTGTGTGTCCCTTGTCCAGCACATGTTTATTGTACCTGTCTATATTTTTCCCTTTTCATATGTAAAGCGCCATGGAATAAATGGCGCTATATAAATTGTGAGACAGTGAGAGCATATGTATTGAATGGGTGTACATTTCACCTAGGTACTTTGCTGACTGGTATAAGGAAATGTGTGCCTTTGTAAAACTAGTGGTGGAGAAAGGTCATTACACCATCCATTCAAGTACACGTTTGCAGCTCAAACCTGTGGCCACTCAGGTGATAATTAGGAAACCAGAAGTAGGTGTCTGGGAATACAGACAGGGAGCTCGCTTAGTCTGGACACAGGAGGGGTCCAGGCACAAGAAGGAGTCTCCAGGAGTTTGAGCTATCTCAGTCTGGGTGCTCGATGTACCCCGGACACAGGAGTAGTCTCTGTGAGAATCCATGCGGATAGCTGCTGAATAGGAGGGGAGCTCTCTCAAGTCTGGACGTTGAAGGTGCCTTCAGACACAAGGAGGAGACTCTGTGAACCTCCATGCTGGTAAATGCTGAACATATGTGTTGTTTTGGCCCCGGCTGTTAGAGTCGGGACCCGGATAGATAGGGAAATCTATCTAAGTGTAGTAAGTGGCTAGACAAGCCCAGGTCTTCTGTTTATGATTTGTTTTATGTATTGTTTGCTTTTGACTTTAAATAAAACTGGTTGCGGCCAGTTGCACCAGTACTGCTGTGAATGAACTGTTTCCGTGCCACTCTGTCTACCCGGACGGCGATCCCAGAGCTATATCCCCTGAAAAGCTTACAATTGGCGGAGAATGCTGGGCAGCACAGTGGCTGATACAATTGGTGCTGGAATGTGCGTGCAGCACAGTGGCTTAGAGACAGCAATAAAGGTGAAGTCTGTTGAAGCAGCAGCAGAGAAAAAAAAAAAAAGTGTGTGTCAGCAAAAGAAACGTCTGTTGGAGCAGTCTTAAAGAGACAGTAGCCCTAATAGACTTTGCAAAGAAAAAAAAAAGTGTCTGCACAGCAAAGCTGAATTTTTCTGTGGAAAAGACTGTGGAGTGTGTATGTCTTGAGTGAAGACTGCCGTTGTTAAGACAGAGAAGTCTGACAGCATGGAAGACGAGTGTGGATACAAGCATCTTGCTGTGACTCAGTGGGGTCACGAAGGCATCTTGCTGTGACTCGGTGGGGTCACGAAGGCATCTTGCTGTGACTCGGTGGGGGTTACGAAGATTGTCGTCGCACTCAAATCCAGTTTTGCTGTGGCTCGGCGGGGCCACAAAGATTTTTTTCAATATCTCAAAAAAACTGGGCACACTCCTGGTATGTGTAGAAGTAAGTTTAATACGTACACTTGGTCACAACACAGACGTTTCGGTCTACTTAGACCTTCATCAGTGTACTGTAATAATAAGTGATCAATCAATGTTACAAAAATGAAATAAAGTATATACACATTGGTATGTTGGGTCAGTAATATGACATAGTCAATCTCAATCAGATCTCTGAGTTTAGCTAAACAACAACATGCTATCAAAAGTACTCAGTATAATGCAAGGTAAAGAGAGATATATAAGTATTAAACGTACCTAGTGACCAGATGCAATCAGAAAGAAAATGTATATCTATAGATAGATGCATGAGATAAGAATAAGTACCCAATCACATATATAAGTGATATCATAAGGTGAGTGGCTGATGTGACCATACCGTTTAGTATGAGACGTATTGATAGGCTGTTACAGTGAAAGAAAAGACAGTGAATGTCCAAATAACATTGTATTATGCCAACGGTCAAATTAAAGAAAAGGAAGGTGAGTGATGTCATACCGCTAATAGCTCCTTCTGGTTTATTAAGGTTGATGTATTTGCACTGTGAGAATTAAGTGACAAGCGCAGAATGTGAGCGCTAATCAAAAGTAAAGGACATAGCCTTAATCCAATATGTTATAATGTGACCAGTCTCGTGCACTTACCCTGTGTGTCGAACAGAGAGAGAAAGAGGATGGAGGACACCCACGGACGCGGCATCCACCGCTTGTCATGTGGTGAGAGGTAAGGTATCTGGCCGTGTTTTATAATCGTGCACGATAGACAGGAAGTGCCGTGACCGGAAGTGACGTCGGCGCTTATAGTGGAGACGGTAGAGGTAACTTTGTGCGTTCCACTAAGACTATTTGCGTTCCAGGTGCAGAGCGCATGCTCATGAGAGCAGGGAAGGGGTGTAAAGTGGTGGAACGTGATCATCCAGTGTGGAGGCATATTAATAGCGGTTCTGTAAGAAAGAAAATAAACATCAGTTTCATAGAAAATTGCAAGTTGTTCACAATTTCTGGTAATGATAATATGACATAAAGTAGTTAATCACAGGAAAGAATATAAATCATATTCCCTGTTTAACCCCTTAGGGTACAGGGTATTTAACTGGTGAATCCAGTATGCCTCTCTTTTTTTCAGCTGTGTTATACGATCCCCACCCCGTCTGGGTTGGGGTACATGTTCCAATACTTGGTAGCGTAACTGTGCCACATTATGTCCTGCTGCAACAAAATGTTGTGGGATAGGGAGAAGTGTATTTTTGCATCTTATCGTGGACTTGTGTTTGGATATCCTATCTTTCACACATTGTGTGGTTTCTCCGATGTATAGTAAACCACAGGGACATTTTATTAAGTAAACCACGTAGTTGGAATTGCAAGTGAAGTATTCTTGTATAGAGTATTTTTTACCCGTATAAGGGTGGTATATGGTGTTACCCTTAATGATGTTGTTACATTGTTGACAGGATAGGCAAGGAAAAGTACCCATTTTTGGGGTTTGTAAAAATCTTTGGGTTATATTGGGTCTTTTTGGGCCTATGTGTAATGTATGTAGTACAGTTCATATAGCGTCTTGTGCTTGGGTGCGATGAACATACATGAGACACAGGTTTGATATAGAAAAGTCCTGTATTACTTCATACAAGTTGGCAGAAATAGTCACACAGTTTGCAGACACAGAAGCAGGAGACACAGCAGGCCAGAGTAAACTAAGCTCAGCAAATCACTCTCCAACACAGATTCAGGATCTTCTTCTCTGTTACCGTAAGTCCATGCAAACGTGGGTCTTTCAAAGAGCAGGGTTCAGAGTCCACAAGTGCTTCAGAGTTCCTCAGTAGGAATAGCTGGAGTACAAGGTCCAAGGCTTACAGGAGTCAAGTCACAGGTTCACTGCAGGCTAGATTCTGAAGCACTGATTGCTCAGCTGTGGCTGCTTAAGAAGCAAAGGAGAGAATCAGGGCGGGAACATGCAAGCTGGAAACTCCATTTTGACTGAGGGCAAGATAGCTACAGAAAGACAGAAAGTAAAATGGCTGACGAACAAACTGAGTTTCAGGAATATATACATAGAACCTTACATTACTCCCCCCTTAAGGACAACCTCCGGATGACCTCAGACCAGGCTTGTGTGGGTACCTCTGATGAAACTGACGGAGCAAGCGAGGAGCATTAACGTTATTGACTGGTTCCCATGAGTTGTCTTCCACTGGGTAGCCCTGCCATTTAATCAGATATTGTAACTGATTTCTATACAACCTGGAATCTAAAATCCTTTCCACCACAAATTCTTCCTGACCATTGACTAGCACTGGGTCAGGGCAAGGAGAAGAACGTCCAGGAAACGTATTGGGTGTTGCAGCCTTTAGTAGGGATACATTAAAGACAGGGTGGATTCTCATAGTTCTGGGCAGTTGAAGACGACAAGCAACGGCACTTATAATTTTACTGATTTTATAGGGTCCAATGTACTTATGTCCCAACTTAGACGATGGAATCCTTAACTTAAGATTTCTGGTTGACAGCCAGACCAAGTCTCCTACCTTGAAAGCTGGTGCAGGTTTACGAAATTTATCTGCTGCTTTCTTGTACCTTTCTTGAGCCGATTCCAGATTTTCCTTTAGAAGATCCATATTCTTCTGTAAAGACGTGATTCTTTCAGCCACTGCTGGTAAAGGCGTTTCTATGGGAAATCGTGGTAGAATGTTAGGATGATAACCTAGATTAGAGTAAAAAGGAGACTGTTTAGTGGAGGCACTCTGAGAGTTGTTATACGAGAACTCAGCTAATGGAAGTAGATCCACCCAATCATCCTGTAGGTGGCAGATAAAGCAGCGGAGATACTGCTCCAGGGTTTGATTGGTTCGTTCGGTCTGTCCATTAGTCTGGGGATGAAAAGCAGAAGAAAGGTTTACTTTAATGTCCAATGCTGCACAGAAATTTTGCCAAAACCTAGAAGTGAATTGCACCCCAAGATCCGAAATAACTTCATCCGGTACTCCATGTAAGCGAAACACATCTTTAATCATCAAATCTGATGTCTGTTTTGCAGTGGGTAAGCCGACACAAGGGATAAAATGAGCTGCCTTTGTTAGACGGTCAACCACCACTAAAATGGTGTTCTTTCCCTGAGAGGTTGGTAACTCCACAATGAAGTCCATAGAAATGGATCCCCACGGGCGGGACGGGGTGGGAAGAGGCTGTAACAGACCAGTTGGTGAGGAGCGAGGTGTTTTGCATCTTGCACAGACCTCACATGAAGTGACATAATTCAAAACATCCTTCCTGCAAGTGGGCCACCAAAAGAAACGAGAAAGAAATTCCTGTGTCTTTAGAATTCCTCTATGCCCAGCTATCTTGGAATCGTGAATGAGTTGCAATACTCTCAATCTGACTGTTTCAGGAATATACAGGCGTTGTCCCTGAATCCACACACCATTCTTAAAGACAAGACTTACGTCCCTTGGGGGTTGTGCCAAAAAGGAATCCGCATGGTATGCTTCCTTGATGTCCTTAAGTAGGTCTTGATTATGAATTACTCCTAGGAATCTAGAGTCAGGAAGAATAGTCTTAGGAGGAGTAATTGGACGTGTCTCTGCTGAGTAAATCCTAGAGAGTGCATCAGCCTTTCCATTGCGCGATCCTGGTCTATAAGAAATGATAAAATTAAATTGGTTTAAGAAAAGATTCCAGCGAGCCTGGCGAGGAGTCAGACACTTAGCCGACCTGATAAACTCAAGGTTACGATGGTCTGTCAGGACGACTATTTGCTGTGCAGCTCCCTGAAGAAGGTGTCTCCATTCTTTGAAGGCGGCAATAATGGCCAACAACTCTCTATTGCCCACATCGTAGTTCCTCTTAGCCGAAGACAACTGCTGGGAAAAGAAGGCACAGGGATGCAAGACATTCTTCTCACCTGTTCTCTGAGAGAGTATAGCTCCAACGGCACAGTCTGAAGCATCCACCTCTATTATGAAGGCAAGCTCGGGGTTGGGATGTACTAGGATAGGTGCAGTGGTAAATTTATCTTTTAGACGGGAAAATGCTTCCTGGGCTTGGGGAGTCCAGGAGAACCTAGACTCTTTCCGGGTAAGTTGAGTGATAGGTGACACTACCTCAGAGAAATTTCTAATGAAACGTCTATAGAAGTTGGCAAACCCGATGAAGCGCTGTACCTCCTTCACATTTCTAGGACTTGGCCAATCCTTGATGGCTTGGGTTTTGCTTCCATCCATACTAATTCCTTGTGTAGACAGTACATACCCCAGAAATTGAATTTCGGTCCTATGGAATTCACACTTTTCAAGTTTGATGTAAAGATGATTTTGTCTTAGACGTTCCAAGACCATTCTCACATGTCCATGATGTTCCTCTGTGGAGTTAGAAAAAATTAGAATATCATCCAAATAAATTACCACGAATGTATCTAGGAGATCCCTGAAGATGTCATTCACCAAGTGTTGGAAAGTGGCTGGGGCGGTACTCAGACCAAAAGGCATAACTAAATATTCAAAGTGTCCATAGCGTGACCTGAATGCAGTCTTCCATTCATCCCCAGGTCTAATACGGACTAAGTTATAGGCCCCACGAAGATCTAGTTTAGAAAAAATTTTGGCATGTCGCACTCTCTCCAATAACTCAGGGATTAAAGGCAATGGATAACGGTTTCTAATAGTAACCTTATTGAGTTCCCTATAGTCTACGCATGGTCTCAGAGATCCATCTTTCTTCTTTACAAAGAAGATGGGTGCACCTGCAGGAGATGAAGAGGGCGTATGAAGCCCTTGGCTAGATTTTCGTCTATGTAATCCTTTAAAGCCTTTAGCTCGGGCCCCGCCAGGGGGTAGATCTTACCAAAAGGTATCTCTGCTCCAGGCAATAATTCAATTGGACAATCATATGGACGGTGAGGAGGAAGCTGGTCAGCGTTCTTCTTGTCACATAAATCCACATAGTCCTGGTATACAGCTGGTAGTTCAGGGACTGACATGATTCCTTTAGGAACAGAGCAAGCTGAAACTTTTGGACTCATCTGTTTCTCTGGAAAGTGTAATTCCTTGGTCTCCCAGTTAATGGTAGGATTCTGAGCCTGCAGCCATGGTAGCCCTAGAATAATGGGAAAGTGGGGAGAAGAGATAAGCATAAAGGATAGTTTCTCTTGATGATCTTTACCCATAAGAACCTTCAAAGGCTCTGTTTCCTGATCCACTGGTCCAGAGGTCAGCAGGGAGCCATCCACAGTTTCCATCTGTACTGGAGTAGCCTTCTTCACTGAACGTATTCCCTGTTTCAGAGCAAAGGAGACATCCATAAAATTTCCACTTGCCCCTGAGTCGATCATAGCAGAGCTAGACACCCAAGCTGAGTCAACCCAGAGTTTGATGGAAAGAAAGCAATGAGAATTGTTTTTCTTACAACTCAGCTGGGACACCGCTGAGGAAACTTGAAAAATGGCAGCGTTTACACAGTCAACGTCCTCAGAGGTAACGGAGTTTAAGTCCGAGAAATCAAGATCTGTTGCTGCAGATCTCTCTGGAGCCTGAGGCTCGGACCTGACAGATCCCCTCTCGCAACACTCACAATGAATGAGTGCTGCAGTAGTCTTACGAGAACGGCTGGGGCAGTTTATAATGAAGTGCCCTGACTTACCACAATAGAAACATAGATTCTCCTTAAAACGATGTTCCTTGCGTGCATCACTAACCCGTCGTTGTAAAGAGTCTACCTGCATGGGTTCAGGTTCAGGTTCCCGTGTAATCCTACTCAAAGGTTCCTTAGCTGGAGAGGAAGGTAGGAAAAGGTTAGTACGATTGCTTTCGAACCATCTCTCTTGCCTGCGTTCAGTCAGACGAGTATCAATACGGATGCAGTAGTTAATAAAGTCACCTAACGCAGTGGGAGGGTCGGCACGAGCAAGTTCATCCTTAATCAGTGGAGATAACCCCTTTCGAAAAATAGATTTTTTGGCGGAACTGTCCCAGGTGGTATCAAGGGCCCATCTCCTGAAATCCAAGGCATATTCAGCTACCGAGTGCTTACCTTGGCGCAAAGCTAACATGGCTGCTTCAGCTGTTGCACCTCGATTGGGGTCATCAAACACCTGCCCCATGGCTGAAATAAAATCATCAAGGTGATTCAAACAATCATCCTCAGTCTCAATCAGAGGGTTTGCCCACATCAAAGCCTTGTTGGTAAGCAACATAATTATAGTAAGCACCTTAGATCGTTCAGTGGGAAATTGTGAAGCATGTGCAGAAAAAAAAAGATTGCATTGATTAATAAATCCCCTGAATTTCTCACGTTCACCGCCAAAACGAAAAGGGGGCAACTTGGGAATCCCAGCACTCGGGGCTACGGCAGGAGCCTGGACTCGCCCCTCTAGAACCTCAATCCTGGCTCGCAAATCCTGGGTAGTCTGTCCAACCACTTGCAAATTGTGATTATTGAGGTCCTGTAGATTTGTAAAACGGGTCTTTATATTCTGCAAATCTGCAAGGATATTATCAGTCACTCCGCAAAGTTTCCTTTATGCGGGCCTCCATTTTCCAGATCTTTTAAGACAGGATTACTGGAAGAAGAGGAGAGGAGAAAAAAAAAAAAAACAATAGTGTTCAACTGTGGCAACACTGCAGAGAGAAAAAAAAATTAAGGGAACTGCTCACCTGGAATGGTTGTGAGAAGTCACAACCACTATCATCACAGAAAGTTTCAACCAGACATCTGATATCCAGAGTTACAGCAGACAAAAAAGAGAAAAGAAAAAAAAAACAATAGTGTTTACCTGTGATAACACTGCAGAAAGAAAAAACTTAAGGGAATTGCTCACCTGGAATGGTTGTGAGAAGTCACAACCACTGTCATCACAGAAAGTACAACCGGACGTCTGATATCCACAGTTACAGCAGACACAGCCTTCCAGACCCAGCAGACACTAACGTTTTGGCTTCAGAATCTTGTAATGTATGTAGTACAGTTCATATAGCGTCTTGTGCTTGGGTGCGATGAACATACATGAGACACAGGTTTGATATAGAAAAGTCCTGTATTACTTCATACAAGTTGGCAGAAATAGTCACACAGTTTGCAGACACAGAAGCAGGAGACACAGCAGGCCAGAGTAAACTAAGCTCAGCAAATCACTCTCCAACACAGATTCAGGATCTTCTTCTCTGTTACCGTAAGTCCATGCAAACGTGGGTCTTTCAAAGAGCAGGGTTCAGAGTCCACAAGTGCTTCAGAGTTCCTCAGTAGGAATAGCTGGAGTACAAGGTCCAAGGCTTACAGGAGTCAAGTCACAGGTTCACTGCAGGCTAGATTCTGAAGCACTGATTGCTCAGCTGTGGCTGCTTAAGAAGCAAAGGAGAGAATCAGGGCGGGAACATGCAAGCTGGAAACTCCATTTTGACTGAGGGCAAGATAGCTACAGAAAGACAGAAAGTAAAATGGCTGACGAACAAACTGAGTTTCAGGAATATATACATAGAACCTTACACTATGTCTGCTCTAACCAGGCTATCTCTGAGGTTGCGTGGTCTCCTGAAACATGGCATGAAAGGCTGTTGGAAAGACTCCACTTCAGGGTGGGCGGTTTGTAAAATATGCCAATGCTTTCGTATAGCGGTATGAATTTTGTATGCTGCCGGATGGTAGTCATGTACAAATGGTATTCTAGTGCCTCTATTCATACATGTGGTCCTGTCATTGGTCTGTACATTTCCCTTTCAATTGCTCCCCACTTGATAGACAGGCTTTGCATTCACTACAAGATGACAAAGATATTGTCATCAAGCCGGCAGACAAAGGGGGAGCAATAGTAGTAATGGACAAAGCAACATACATCGGTGAAATTCAACGACAATTAAGTGATACCACGGTCTACACTAAATTACCAGGTAATCCCACAACCAATATCCAAACGTCAATTAGGGAGATACTGGAAAAATACCAACTTAGAGGCATAGTTGACAGCAAAACATGTGATTTCCTAACAAAAAAACACCCCATCATACCGGTCTTCTATACCCTACCTAAAATACATAAAGATCTTCACAATCCACCAGGTCGCCCGATTGTTGCATCCACGGAGTCCATTCTGTCACCACTGTCGATCTATCTCGAAAAAATAATTACTCCTCTTATCAAGAACACCACCTCATTTCTCCTGGATACTGGCTCTTTCCTCAACGTTATACGAAATGTCACCCCCGTACCATCTGATGCTTTCCTGGTCTCATTTGATGTACGGGACTTGTATACATCAATCCCCCACATAGAGGGTATATCCTCCACAAGACATTTACTTACCACCTCTGGCATGCATCCTGACCAAATAGATCTGTGCAGTGAGCTATTGTCAACAGTACTTACCAAAAATTTTTTTCTTTTTGAAGATGATTTTTACTTACAGATCAAGGGCACTGCGATGGGTAGTAATGTCGCGCCCCCATATGCTAATGCCTATATGGCACACTATGAAGAAACCCTTATCTATCAAAATCATCTTTTCCAACACCATGCCTTGGTTTGGAAAAGATACATAGATGACATATTTTGTGTGTGGGTTGGAGACCTAAATTCGCTACAAACCTTCTTTTCTTTTCTCAAAACATCCTGGCCAGGCCTTGACTTTACAATGACTCACGATAATCGTCAAATAAGTTTTTTGGACACCCTAGTGATCAAAGACTCCAATGGCAATTTGACCACTGACATCTACTCTAAGCCAACAGATAGGAACAGCCTCCTTCATTTTACCAGTTTTCATCCCCACAGAATGAAGTGTTCAATCCCACAGTCCCAATTACAAAGGGTTACCCGTATTGTATCTGACCCCTTAACACAACAAACTAGAATCAGTGAAATGCAATCCAAATTCCTCAATAGGGGTTATCCTCCATCCACTGTTCAGATACAGACCAATGACAGGACCACATGTATGAATAGAGGCACTAGAATACCATTTGTACATGACTACCATCCGGCAGCATACAAAATTCATACCGCTATACGAAAGCATTGGCATATTTTACAAACCGCCCACCCTGAAGTGGAGTCTTTCCAACAGCCTTTCATGCCATGTTTCAGGAGACCACGCAACCTCAGAGATAGCCTGGTTAGAGCAGACATAGGCCCAAAAAGACCCAATATAACCCAAAGATTTTTACAAACCCCAAAAATGGGTACTTTTCCTTGCCTATCCTGTCAACAATGTAACAACATCATTAAGGGTAACACCATTAACCACCCTTATACGGGTAAAAAATACTCTATACAAGAATACTTCACTTGCAATTCCAACTACGTGGTTTACTTAATAAAATGTCCCTGTGGTTTACTATACATCGGAGAAACCACACAATGTGTGAAAGATAGGATATCCAAACACAAGTCCACGATAAGATGCAAAAATACACTTCTCCCTATCCCACAACATTTTGTTGCAGCAGGACATAATGTGGCACAATTACGCTACCAAGTATTGGAACACGTACCCCAACCCAGACGGGGTGGGGATCGTATAACACAGCTGAAAAAAAGAGAGGCATACTGGATTCACCAGTTAAATACCCTGTACCCTAAGGGGTTAAACAGGGAATATGATTTATATTCTTTCCTGTGATTAACTACTTTATGTCATATTATCATTACCGGAAATTGAGAACAACTTGCAATTTTCTATGAAACTGATGTTTATTTTCTTTCTTACAGAACCGCTATTAATATGCCTCCACACTGGATGATCACGTTCCACCACTTTACACTCCCCTTCCCTGCTCTCATGAGCATGCGCTCTGCACCTGGAACGCAAATAGTCTTAGTGGAACGCACAAAGTTACCTCTACCGTCTCCACTATAAGCGCCGACGTCACTTCCGGTCACGGCACTTCCTGTCTATCGTGCACGATTATAAAACACGGCCAGATACCTTACCTCTCACCACATGACAAGCTGTGGATGCCGCGTCCGTGGGTGTCCTCCATCCTCTTTCTCTCTCTGTTCGACACACAGGGTAAGTGCACGAGACTGAGTCACATTATAACATATTGGATTAAGGCTATGTCCTTTACTTTTGATTAGCGCTCACATTCTGCGCTTGTCACTTAATTCTCACAGTGCAAATACATCAACCTTAATAAACCAGAAGGAGCTATTAGCGGTATGACATCACTCACCTTCCTTTTCTTTAATTTGACCGTTGGCATAATACAATGTTGTTTGGACATTCACTGTCTTTTCTTTCACTGTAACAACCTATCAATACGTCTCATACTAAACGGTATGGTCACATCAGCCACTCACCTTATGATATCACTTATATATGTGATTGGGTACTTATTCTTATCTCATGCATCTATCTATAGATATACATTTTCTTTCTGATTGCATCTGGTCACTAGGTACGTTTAATACTTATATATCTCTCTTTACCTTGCATTATACTGAGTACTTTTGATAGCATGTTGTTGTTTAGCTAAACTCAGAGATCTGATTGAGATTGACTATGTCATATTACTGACCCAACATACCAATGTGTATATACTTTATTTCATTTTTGTAACATTGATTGATCACTTATTATTACAGTACACTGATGAAGGTCTAAGTAGACCGAAACGTCTGTGTTGTGACCAGTATTAAACTTACTTCTACACATACCAGGAGTGTGCCCAGTTTTTTTGATATACTGCATGGTTTGGGAACCTACTGGAGCACCTCTGAACTAGAGCTGTGCCAATTTTCTATTTACACGAAGATTTTTTTCAAGGGAAAGCGGTGAAGTTCTGGTGTGAACAGTGCTCCGCGATGGCTGTGAACGGAGCAACGAATGGGTCTGACGAGTCGGACCGCATATTTGAGAAATGTCTACTGGACATGCAGCTGGACATGGTGCGGGAGCTGTGGGCACCGTATAGAATGGCGGCAGTGGACCATTCTATGGACTCTCCGGGGGTGCCAGTGTTGTCACAGAGTGCCCGGGGAGGTGGTAAGAGATGTTGTGAACTGAGTCCTAAGACTACTGCTGATTTTTTGTGTAAAAATTACCCTGCCGGTGTGGTTGTTAAAAAGGGGCGGAGTCTAAAAAAGGGGCGGATTTTCACAAGAGTGTAGAGTGTGGAAAACTGAAAATTGTTACTGGTGGTGGGTTGGTACCTCCTAAAAATGACAATGTGACCGTTGATAACGGGGTAGCTCCAGTAGAAGGGGGTGACGTCAAAGTGGGAGGTGACCTGTTAGTCCACAACACCATGGGGAGTGACACAGACCCCGTAGCTGACTGGGACACTATGAAAGTAAAAAGTGAGTTCAGTCAGGAGAGGCTAGACGAGGGAAGAGAGTCCTCCTCTCGTCGTCGACGGCGCAAGGGCCACAAAAAGGTTGTTCCGGTAGTACTCGCTGAAAATGAAAATGAAGAGAATGTAGTACTGTCTGCCTATGCTTCAAGTGTGGATTCTCCTTTAGAGGTAGAAGAGGAGGGGGCCAGTCATGGCCAAGAGCTGGAACCTATTCGGCTGCAGTATCAGAGTGACATGCTGCAATTATGTGAAAACCTGGAGGACGTATCCTCAGACCAGCGAGTCCTAGAAGGAAGCAACGAGGAAGTTATCCTGTGGCAGAATATGTTCTTTGCCATTAAAGAGGACCGCCGCAAAATCAAGGAAGAGGTTTTGCAGTTGAAGCGTGAGAAGGAGGCGCTGCAGGATGGAGTTTTCTGGAAGTGAACAAATCCTAGAACGACTGCGCGAACAGCTCAACCAGGAGCTGTGTGACTCCAAGAAGGAGTGTGGTGAACGCAGTAGGGAACTGCAACAGATGAAGAGAGATTATGTGGATCTCCTCAGGGTCAAAGAAAAACTAGAAGAGGATAAGATGGATGCAGAGCAAATGCGCCAGGTGGTTGAGACCACTCTGCAGGACACCCGTGATGAAAATGGTGATCTGCGCAGAAAGACCCTAGGTCTAGAAGCTCAGGTGAAGGAGCTACAGATGTCCTGTGATACTCTCCAGAAGGCGGAGATGTGCCTTAAGGAAAAGCTCAGCCAAATGGAAGCTGAGCGGGAAAAGATGGAGGAGTCCATCAGAGAAGCTACAGACCAGGGCCAGGAGTTGGCCACTGGAGATGGGAGGTGTAAAGCAGATACTTCCTCGAGTGATGTGAGTTCGGATGATTCGGTGGATGTCGGAGCCGAGATCAAGGAGCTCAAGGAGTGGTTACAAGCCCAGTGGACGCAAGAGAAGCTTCAGAGACGGGCAGCTGAGAGGCGAATGGCGGAACTAGAGGAAGAAGTTCTCGGGCTGAAAAGTCGCCTGATACAGTGTCACTCGGTGAACAAGGCCTCCTTGGAGAAAGAAAAGGGCAAACACGTTGCACTCGCTCCCTTTGGCCAGGAGAAGATAGACCTGAGGAGAGCTAAGAGTGTGGTAACGGAAGATAAATGTGAAATGGAAGTGGTCAGGACGGAAATTCACGAATTTGTAGCTGTGAGTCAGCTCAGAAGAAGCGTAAAGGGGGAAGAAGCTGAAAGTCAGTTGTCCCTGAACCCTGAGCTGGTTGATCGTCTGGAAACCACTGGTGAGACCGAAACGTGTCGGTACAAGTGCCTCGTAGATGTACCCGAGGACTTGAGAGAAGAATGCACCCGTGAGTCTGTGCATGAAGCGTTTAGGAAGGCCATGGGAGCCTGTAAGGTGTACTCGACCTCAGGAGCTAAACAGCTGGTGGTCTTGTCCACGACCGAAGTTACAGTGAAGAGGGTGGCAATCCTAAGTGACATGCACTGGCGATGTATTCGCACAAAGCGGTTTCTCCGGTTGAAGACAGAACAAGCCGTTAGACAACTGAAGCTTATGAGAAATGCTCACAGTCTGCGGGAAAAGGTCATCCGGGTGCCTCATGTTCTGGTGAGAAAGCTAATTGGGAGAAATGGCCGAGCCATGCAGATGATGGTGAAGAGGTCTGGTGTGGTGAAAGTAAGCAGTCCACGTGATTGTCGGGACTGGATACCAGATGAAGATGGCATGGTGTCATTCTACGCTATAGGAACGGAAGAAAGTCTGGAATATGTGCGCATGCTGGTGGCGTACCGTGTGACCTACCTGCGAGAGGTAGAACAATTGAATCTCGCTAGACAGCGACTAGATAGACAGCATCATCTGAGCAGCAGAAGATGGCAGCCGTCTACTGAGTTAGGGACCTGATATACGAGAAGAGCCTTGACGTGGCTATCAGGCTCACATAATTTGGCCATCTTATGCGCTAAGACTTCTCAATTTTTTATATTTCTAAGGTAATGATGTAATTCATTTTTCATATTTCGTGTTTGCAAGCTATAGCGCTACAGTGTGCTACCTTTTCTTCTTGTAGTCACATGACTGTGACATCACACAGGTCCTTTTACACACACACAAGTCTGAACACATGACTATGACATCAGCTCAGGTCCCGTGTGTGGGTGTGTGTAAGGGTATATAAACCCTGCTTAATTGGAGACAGGTGTGTCAGTGATAGGCGTCAGGCCTGTTTCCTGTTCCCCTGGTGTGGGGGACACCGTTTATGTGAGGCCGAGTGAAGCCTGACTGTCTGAAAGGTCAGAGACTGGATCCTGTGTGGATGCTAGTGGCCTTGGAAGGTAAATGGACGGTAGTGAAGATGAAGTTGATGATGGCCATGACTGGTCCGGAGTTCACTGTCTCTTTAGGATTGATGACCAGCCCTCCGGTCTGGATGACCAGCCCTCCGGTCTGGAGAAGAGGGGGGGGATATGTGAGACAGTGAGAGCATATGTATTGAATGGGGTGTACATTTCACCTAGGTACTTTGCTGACTGGTATAAGGGAAATGTGTGCCTTTGTAAAACTAGTGGTGGAGAAAGGTCATTACACCATCCATTCAAGTACACGTTTGCAGCTCAAACCTGTGGCCACTCAGGTGATAATTAGGAAACCAGAAGTAGGTGTCTGGGAATACAGACAGGGAGCTCGCTTAGTCTGGACACAGGAGGGGTCCAGGCACAGAAGGTGTCTCCAGGAGTTTGAGCTATCTCAGTCTGGGTGCTCGATGTACCCCGGACACAGGAGTAGCCTCTGTGAGAATCCATGCGGATAGCTGCTGAATAGGAGGGGAGCTCTCTCAAGTCTGGACGTTGAAGGTGCCTTCAGACACAAGGAGGAGACTCTGTGAACCTCCATGCTGGTAAATGCTGAACATATGTGTTGTTTTGGCCCCGGCTGTTAGAGTCGGGACCCGGATAGATAGGGAAATCTATCTAAGTGTAGTAAGTGGCTAGACAAGCCCAGGTCTTCTGTTTATGATTTGTTTTATGTCTTGTTTGCTTTTGACTTTAAATAAAACTGGTTGCGGCCAGTTGCACCAGTACTGCTGTGAATGAACTGTTTCCGTGCCACTCTGTCTACCCGGACGGCGATCCCAGAGCTATATCCCCTGAAAAGCTTACAAAATGTATAATAATAATAATTTGAACGCTGGTGTAGCTGACAAAAAGTGATAGCAACTGCTGTAACCTAGCCCTGAAAAGGGCTGCAATTACAAATAGTCACTGTCCCAAGTTGACCTATCTGTCTATTTAAGAGTGAGCACAGACCTGCCTGCTAAAACTGCTAGGCACTGATGTAACGTAGCCCTCAAAAGGGCTGCAATTACGAACTAGTCCCTACTCCCTAAACCTTCCTCTCTATTTCTCAGCGATTTCACTTGCAAGTCGCTGTTGCACAATGCACACACAATATAGTGCTAACAGCAGCAGTGCCATCTAACACTGAGTAGCAGCACAAAGAAAATGGTGGTGAGGGGGAAATGGCTGGGTCTTATAGGGCAAGGACATGTGATATACACAGCCAATGACATGCCCTTGCTTGTGTGAAAAAAAGCACCTCGCTCCGTGTGTGCGCTGCTGATAGGCTGACAGACTGCACCGCCCACTGGAAATGCGGGACAGAGAAAAAAAAATGGAGATCTTCATTATCTCTGCAGAGATCCATGCTATGCTCCTCCCCCGCCACGCTGGACACTCAAAATGTGTATTAACAGTGATTCTCAGCATAACTGTTAAAAAATCCAATGACGATTTAGGTGCACGAACAGTTATCGAACATAATCTCGAACAGCCGGATTTTTTCCAAATCGTTCGGGTTCGTCGAACGACTCGAACACCGCCCAAAACAGCTCGAATTTGAAATTGGCGAACAGTTCTAGTCGAACATCGCTCATCTCTACTTACCAGTTGAATTACTTTCATGTAGCCCTTTCTCTGAACAGTAACGGTTGTCTCCAGTGAATGATTCCATGTCATCAGACACTGCTTCACTCTTGTTGTATTTACCAAGAGCACTGTCATCACAACCCTTCATTTCATTCTCCAGTTCTGGTATATGTTCATTTAATGTAGGCAGACTTTGTTCACAAATAGTTTGAGAAAGAAGAGGTTGCCGTGGGATTCCTTGTTTTTCACATTTTTCTTTGTTGGTGACTTTGATAATACATTCTCTAAAGTTGAAATCTGAGTCCCACAGGTTTCTACATGTTAAGCTATAGTTTCGGATAAGTTGTTTTTTTCTGTGCGTTTTGGTTTTTGGCGCTACTTCTTATGCAAGCTTGCACCAGAAGCTCCCACTACTAACGCTTGAATTCACATTAGTGTTTGGACTTCTTTCAAACACTCTAGTAACAGCTTTTAATAAGTCTTCAGTGCATATTCATTTCTTTAAATTTCCACCACTTTTTGGTTTCTTCTTATTGTGAAATGGAAGAGACAATGCTAAAAATCTTGTTGTTGAATGTGAATTAGTTGTCTCTGAACTTAATTTTGTCATGTCCTTATTTTTGCCTGGGGTTCCTTGCATTTCTTCATTCTCTGGTACTGTACATTCTCTTTTATTTTTCTTTACTAAAGATTTGATGGCCATTGTTCAAAATTCCTGTAAAGACCTATTTTTTTAATTATGAAAAAGATACTGAAATTCAAACAATATAACAACCAAAACAAGAGGTCATTTAAAGATTACCTATCATTCACCTTTTTTTTTTTTTTTCTTGTCCCCCCTCCCCTCTGAACCCATTTGGACCGGTTTAAAAATAAAAAAAACTTCTTAATTACCCTCCTGTCGGCCCACGAAGCTCCTCTTCAGGGCTGTCCAGCAACCGAACAAATGCCGGGATGCACATGCACGCCAGCTGATGACGTGTGCGCGTCTTCGCCGGCGTGCCCGCACATCGCGGTATACAGAGCCATGCTGGCAGGCAGCATCGGTCTGTATACAGAGCATATATACACTGAAGCCTGGGGAGATGTCTCCTGGGGTTGCAGCGCAGTAGATTACATGGTGCCGTGCCTGGGATGGCACGGCTGCCATGCATTCAGTACAGCTGAGCGCTGGCTTGCTTCCCATGAGAAGCAAGCTAAGCACTCATGTGATGCCCGAGGATGCGCGTGCACGCGCATTCATTCGACTAAAGCATCTTCAATGTGAAAACGGTTTAGGAGGATAGCTTAGCAAGGGACAGTCGGTTGCGTTTTTGCAACTGAGTGATTTAGGGACAGTTTAGTGTAGGAATAGTTACAAAAACTAAAAAAAATAATAAAGACCTATTTAATTTTTTTATATAATAAATATTAATTTAAAACAATTGATAGTTACACTTTAAACAAATATTTTTATATTTTAATTTAATTCAAAATTAGAAATCTTAAATTATATATTATATAAGTACTTGAAGCCAAAACTGATTCAATAAAATAAAATTCAGTCTGAAATGAAAAGCAATTTTAAAATTTAAGTAAATGTATACTAAAGATTGGTATCAAAAAAAGCGAAGGCATAAATCACACAAAACTTCATACTACCTTGTTAGTTTTTGAATGTAAGCATACTGAAGAGAAATATCCTATGTAGCATGGTTGTCCAGTGGACCTTTGCTCCAAATTAGTGAAATTGTATCTTCTGAAATGTCATAAGTTGGTAACTCACACAAAGTATTTGTAGATATGGTGTAATAGACAGTAACAAGGTATATCCTTTAAAATAGAAGCACTTTAGATAGCAGTTATGATACTGTATATTACTACATTTTAACTGTAAATAGTAATAGACAACGTATAAGACAGTAGGATGAGTATGGTAAGGTCAACAACCATGCCGGCTTAAAGCACTTTCCTACCGGTGGCGTGAAGAAAATTTGACAGACTGTGCAGAGGTCCAACGTTTGCAGCTACCAGTACAGTACTCCAAGTTTTATCCACAACAAACCCAAAATGAAGAATTATCATCCATCCTGAGAGTGAAAACTTGACTTCAGCAGGGGCAGCTACATTGTATGGAGCCATTTATTATATGGCAAGCTAGATCAAGGACAGATAACATCTACTGTGCTATATTTAGATGGAAGATCTGGTTACCATTAGCAGAGATTATTTTGGGAAGAAAGTTGAACACCCATACATTCCTATATAGCAACTTTATAATTCAAAAAAAGACTGAATCCCTAAAAAGATCTTAAAGAAACTTGGAAGATAACCTTGTTGTACTAATATGAACTTATTCCAATAAAAAAACGGAGCTTAAAACCGTTGTTTCGTTATCAACTATGTTAATCACACTAGGCATAGGTATGGAAGAATATAGCGGCACAGAAAGACTGATTCCCTAAAAAAAAATGTTAATGAAACTGGGAAAGTAACTTTCTGTCACTAATATGAACTTATTCCAATAAAAAAAACGGATCTTAAAACCGTTATTCTGTTTCCAACCATGATAACACACTAGGCATAGTTATGGCAGAATATGGCGGCACATAAAGACTGATTCCCTAAAAATATCTTAATGAAACTTGGAAGATAACCTTGTTGTACTAATATGAACTTATTCCAATAAAAAAAACGGAGCTTAAAACTGTTATTCATAATACTTGCCAAAGTGATGATGGGAGAGCCTGGTGTTGCAGATTGACTTCTGTAAGATATGCCCCAGCTAGCATGTCTACTTAATCTTCATTCTGTGGCTGCTAGGGTACTGGATGTGTGAGAGGAGGGTTTATAAACTATCTGAAGGTAGACAATATTAACATTAGCTTCTAGCCTTATCTCACTCTCAAAACATCAGTTCAGGAACACAGAGAAGCGAATCAACCTCTCTCTCTGTTCAGGAACACAGAACTTCAGATATGAATAAAATCTACCATAGGTATAGACAAACATAGGGTTTTAGTAATTTCCTGGCTGACACCCTGTAGTGCATTTGTTCCAAGATCTGGGCAGGTAAGTGTTGCTGCCTTTTTGTTTGCTGTTTACATTGAATTTTTGGAGACCTTGAGTCTTCTTTAGTGGCTTTGCTGAATAGTTTAGTGTAGGGACTTGTAAGCGTGGGGACTTTTGGCGCAGGTTACGAGCGTACGCATTTTGGCCAAAATATCAACTAATACCCCACTATTTTTGTATATTTTTGAACTATGTTTTTCGGGGTGCAGCCAAGCCCAGACATGTCTGGTCTCCCATGAGGGGTGTTCACACTGGTATGCATTGAGAGTGTGCTGGCCAGCCCACCTAATCGAAGAGTAGGGGCGTGACTAATAGGCTGTGAACCATTATTGTGCAATTGTACACTAGGCAGTCACCCCCTCCTTGAATGGGTATGTGGAGTGTGGCTGTTGATCTGGTATTTTGCACCTGTGTTGCTAACATTTTGCTCTATGGGCTCGCTTCACCCTGTAGTGCATTTGTTCCAAGATCTGGGCAGGTAAGTGTTACTGCCTTTTTGTTTGCGGTTTACATTGAATTTTTGGAGACCTTGAGTCTTATTTAGTGGCTTTGCTGAATAGCTTACAGCTGGATGTGCAGCCATTTACGACCACTCTTTGGGTCCGATCACTAAACCAGTTATGAATCCACATAACGGTTGCCTTGTCCATTCCATACTTAGTAATTTTTTCAATAAGGATTGTGTGAGATATTTTGTCAAATGCTTTGCTGAAGTCAAGATATACTATATCTACAGCATTTCACTGATCCACCCAGTGATTCTGTCATAAAAGGAAATTAAGTTAATCTGACATGACTTATTAGTTACAAACCCATGCAGACTCTGGTTAATCACTTCATTCTTATCCAGGTACGTACATAAATGTTGTTTAATAATTTGTTCAAAGATCTTTCCTGGTATAGAAGTCACTCGTCAGCCTATAGTTCCCTGGGTCCACCTTCTTCCCCTTTTTGAAGATGGTAACAACAATTGCTCTTAAGTCCTCTTGGACTTCTACTGATCTCCAAGAATTTTCAAAGATTATGGAGTGTGGTTCAAAAATTTCTTCTGTTATCGCCTTAAGTACTCTGGGGTGTAATTCATATGGACTTGGAGACTTGAATTCATTTATGTTAATTAAGTATCCCCTCACAATCTTTCTGTTTATAGTTAGCCTGGAGACTGTGAAGATCAGTTAATGTTACATTTCCTTTCTGAGAGAAAACATATGTAAAATAAGAATTTAAAAGTTCAGCCTTCTCAACATCCTTTATTATCATATCATCATTTTCATCTTGTAAAAATCCTATAGCATCTTTGACTTTTCTTTTACTTTTGACATATCCCCAAAATCCTTTTTTATTGCTTTTGACATCTCTTGCAAGGCTTAATTCATTGTCAGCTTTAGATAATCTGATGCGTCCCCTGCAAGTTCTGCAGACAGCATTATATTCTTCTTTAGATATGCCACCCTCTTTCCTTTTGATAAACATTTCTTTCTTCCATTTTAGCACGTGTTTAAATTGTGTTCATTCATCCTGGTGTCCTTAAATGCTTCCTATTCTTCCCTCTTTTCGGAATTGATAACGATTGTGCTTTGGGAATCACATTTTTCAAAATTTCCCATCCTTCCTGGACATTTTTGCCCTTAAGGATATCCCTTCAAACAGGGCCGGCGTACCCAGGCAAGAGCCGGGGCCCTGAGCAGGCGGGGGGGCCCACCCGCCGTCGGGCACCCCGGCGCGCTATGGCGCCAGTCAGCGGAGGAGAGCGGTGCCTGCACCGCCATGCTTGCTCAGGGCCCTGGCACAATACTTACCTCTCCCCGTGCCTCCGCTGCAGGTCCTGTGTTTTCCGCGTCTCCTGACTGACGTCCCAGGTCAGAGGGCGCGGTGACGTCACTCTGCTGAGCAGTCACAGTGCAGAGCGGGAAGACGTCGGGCGGTGATGCTGGAGTCCGGAGCAGAGCACCGGCAGCAGGTGAGCAGTGAGGTGAGTATTTATTTATTTTTTTTAATGTATGGAGGAGGCGTGGGGAGAGACATCCTGCATGGGGCATTGTATAGGGAGGACATCCTGTCGTCCTGCATGGGGCATTATATGGGGGGCACAACCTGACTGGTGCATTATGAGGACCAGTTTTCTGTATGGAGCATTATATTGGGTCGAGTATTCTGTGTGGAGTATTATATGGGGGCCAGTATTCTGTATGGAGCATTATATGAGGACCAGTATTCTGTGTGGAGCATTATATGGGGGCCAGTATTCTGTATGGAGCATTATATGGGGGCCAGTATTCTGTATGGAGCAATTTATTGGGGCCAGTATTCTGTATAGGGCATTATATGGGGTCCAGTATTCTGTATGGAGCATTATATAATGGCCAGTATTCTGTATGGAGCATTATATGGGGACCAGTATTCTGTATGGAGCATTATATGGGGACCAGTATTCTGTATGGAGCATTATATGGGAACCAGTATTCTGTATGGAGCATTATATGGGGACCAGTATTCTGCATGGAGCATTATATGGGGACCAGTATTCTGTATGGAGCATTATATGGGGTCCAGTATTCTGTATGGAGCATTATATGGGGACCAGTATTCTGTATGGAGCATTATATGGGGACCAGTATTCTGTATGGAGCATTATATGGGGACCAGTATTCTGTATGGAGCATTATATGGGGGCCAGTATTCTGTATGGAGCATTATATGGGGGCCAGTATTCTGTATGGAGCATTATATGGGGACCAGTATTCTGTATGGAGCATTATATGGGGACCAGTATTCTGTATGGAGCATTATATGGGTACCAGTATTCTGTATGGAGCATTATATGGGGACCAGACCAGTATTGTGTATGGAGGACTATGTGATGACCATAATACTGTATGGAGGACTGTTGTGAATGGACTTGAGATGAGTTCTGAGCAGAGGCTCCCTTTGGTGGTTACAAGCGGTACTGGACTGTCCAGTGAAGATTGTGAGGATTGGGAATCAGGTGTTACTGACTGGTCTTATATAAGGAAGTCACCTTCCCATCAGGGTTGCCGGTGATCAATTGTTCTGGTCTCATTCCTTGATTCCTGTTTCCTTTGTAGCCTGCTGTGTCGTGTCTGCATCTCCTGCTAACAGATAAGACATTTTATTCTTTTTGCTTTTGTGCTTGATTTTTGCATTTTGTCCTGCACTTCTGTGGGGGCCTTCTGGGTCCCCTCGGGGGCTTTTGCCCTCTCAGTTTTGTTCAGCCACTGATGTTTGTACATTTGCTTTTTCCAGTTGTTTCAGTGGCTGCTGTTTTGATTTTGTTACACCAGAGAACTAATTTAGGTGGTAGAGGTCGTGTGATCTCAGGTGTTTTTGAAATTAGTAAAGTTGGTGCTTTTCAGGGTTTTTTGGGATTGCAGTAAGTGCCCTTCCTATCCTTTTCTATTTAGATAGTTTGGGCCCCAACGTTTGCTCATACTATTTTCTGTCTGTGTCAGTATTTCTTCTTGTCTAACCGCCATTACATGTTTGGGGGCTTTCTATGTTCTTTGGGGATCTGCTCCGGGGCAGATAGCTTTCATCTTTCTATCTTTAAGTATAGTTAGTTTCTCAGGCTGTGACGAGGCATCTAGGACCAACGTAGGAACGCTCCACGGCTGCCTCTAGTTGTGGTGGTTAGTCAGGGTACTGCAATCTCATAGATTCCAACTGCTCTGGTGTATTGCCTTTTTTACCTGCACTCCTCAGCTACCAAATCATAACAGTATCACCGGCCTAAACTGAAAATTATATGGTACTCACAGAAGGGAAAAAATATTTTGAAAGAAAAAAAAAAAAAGGTTGTCAGAGTTGTCAGTGATATTTTTCTGTTTGTTACATTTTTTTTTTCCCTCTGTATCTCTGGGTGCTGGGGAGGATTTTTTCTCTCAATGGAGTTTGCACAGTTGTTTGGCCGTGTGGATCAGCTTGCCACTGAGGTTTGGAGTATTGCTACCTATCTTGCTAGGTTGCCTGTTGTGGAACCTAGGATTCCCATGCCAGATTTATTTTTAGGGGATCGAGCCAAGTTTCTGAATTTCAAAAATAATTGTAAATTGTTTTTTGCCTTAAAATCTAAGTCCTCAGGGAACGCAGCGCAGCAGGTTCAAATTGTCATCTCTCTCCTGCGCGGCGATCCTCAGGATTGGGCTTTTTCCCTGACACCTGGGGATCCTGTTTTGAGTGATGTTGATGCATTTTTTCAGACCTTGGGGTTATTGTACGATGAGCCTAATGTCACTGATCAAGCTGAAAAAGCCTTGTTGGCATTAAATCAGGGGCTTGATGACGCTGAGTTATACTGTCAGAGATTCCGCAGGTGGGCAGTCCTGACCAAATGGAATGACGACGCTTTGGCAGCCCTTTTTCAGAAGGGTCTGTCAGATAATGTAAAGGATGTTATGGTGGTATTCCCTGTCCCCTCTGGTCTCAATGATTCTATGTCATTAGCGATTCAAATTGACAGACGTTTGCGTGAACGGAGAAGTATGCGTGAATAGTGTTGCCTTGTGAACCTGCTTCTGAACCCATGCAGTGTGATAGAGTGGTTTCTGGGGCACAGTGTCATGAGTTTCGAAAGCGCAATGGGTTATGTTTCTACTGTGGTGATGCCTCTCATGCTATTTCAGTCTGCCCTAAGCGGGGAAGACGTTTTGCACGCTCAGTTGTCTTGGGTAGTGTTCAGACTAAGTTTTTTATTAACTATTACTCTGATATGCTCTCTGTCCTCATTTTCTGCTCAGGCTTTCGTTGATTCGGGAGCAGCTATTAACCTGATGGATTTTGATTTTGCTAAACGTTGCGGGTTTCCCTTGGTACCCCTACAGAAATCTATTCCCCTACTGGGGATCGATTCTACCCCTTTGGCTGAGAATAAACCGCAGTTCTCTACTCAGGTGATAATGAGGGTTGAACCTGATCATCAGGAGAGCTGCAAATTTTTGGTTCTGTATAATCTGCATGACATTATCGTGCTGGGTGTAGCGTCGGCGTCCTCTGCCAGGCAGGGACGTCGCTCCCCTTACCCTCACACAGCGTCCTCCTTCCGCCCTGCTGGGGCTGCGCGCTCCTTCCCTGCCACTGGGCTTAGGGCGCGCGTGCGTGCACGCCCCCGCTCTTAAAGGGGCCGCGCGCATCTTTCAAAAAAGGTCCCGGCCAATGCCGGTGGACTCCACCTTATATAAAGCACCTCCTCCTTAATGGAGGTGCCCGAGCAATGTTGTTGTTGCACTGTTTACTCTGCTTCAGCCCTCAGGTTCCGTTACCAGCCTGTTTCCTGTCAGTTTGCTGTCTGCTACCTGTCCGCAAGCCTACCTGGAGGTACGGCCGTCACCGGTGGTGACCATCGGCTATTCCAGAGAATCTCGCCTGCTCACTTGGGGGCGCTCATCTACCATCTGCCTGCAAACCTACCCGGAGGTTCGGACGTCACATGCGGTGACCATCGTCTGTTCCAGAGACTCACGCCTGCTCACTTGGGGGCGTTCATCTACCATCTGCCTGCAGACCTACCCGGAGGTTCGGACGTCACATGCGGTGACCATCGTCTATTCCAGAGACTCACGCCTGCTCACTTGGGGGCGTTCATCTGTCATCTGCCTGCTAGCCTACCGGGAGGCTCCACCATCTCAGGTCGTATATACCTGTCTACCCAGAGACTGCCCCGGTCACTTGCCGTGACTACCTGCCTGTCCTTCCAGAGACTGCCCCGGTCACTTGCCGTGACTACCTGCCTGTCCACCCAGAGACTGCCCCGGTCACTTGCCGTGACTACCTGCCTGTTCTTCCAGAGACTGCCCCAGTCACTTGCCGTGACTACCTGCCTGTCCTTCCAGAGACTGCCCCGGTCACTTGCCGTGACTACCTGCCTGTCCACCCAGAGACTGCCCCGGTCACTTGCCGTGACTACCTGCCTGTTCTTCCAGAGACTGCCCCAGTCACTTGCCGTGACTACCTGCCCATCTATCCAGAGACTGTCCCTGTCACTTGCCGTGACTTCCTGCCCGTCTCCCCGGGCGCCACCCGCTCCTTTACAAGGAAAGCCTCCTTGTATAATAAAGCTCAGAGGTTCCGCCTCCCAGACCCGTTACAGTTTGCTCGGGCCATGGAACCTGGTGGCACCCAAACCCCTTCGCTCTCTGACCTGTGGCATGAACTGTCTCGTCAGAGGTCTCAACAGAAGTCCATCCTGGGTCACCTGCGGAACGTTAATTCCCGCCTGGACACTCTGTCTGCTTCACCAGCAACCACCGCTGGCGCCATGACTCGCAATCCGGCAGTTCCGCTGCTCCCCAATTCCGTGGTGTCCCTTCCCGGACCTCGGCTTTCAGCTCCTCCTCGTTTTGGAGGCGACCCTGCTCTGGCTCGGGGTTTCATTAACCAGTGCACCCTGCACTTTGAACTCCTGTCCCACCAGTTTAACTCCGACCGGGCCAAAATTGCCTTCATCATGTTCCATCTTACCGGAGAGGCTCTGGCCTGGCTTAATCCTCTTTGGGAGAGAGAAGACCCCCTGGTGTCCGACCTGCC
>JARQOD010002477.1:0-77288 GCA_033576555.1 Oophaga sylvatica
TGCGGCATGGTAATCTGGAGGTACCGTCCAGAGAGCATTTACGCCGGGATGGGGTGCATTTAACACCTATCGGTATAGATATTTGGTCACTGGATTTGAGAGAGGGATTACAGAAGGCTGTTAAGGTGTGGAGGGACATTCATGCATGTGTCATGCATGTCTGTCGTGGCGGAAACGGGTCTGTGGAGAGCCAGGTGATAGTAGCAGAGGGGGGGAGAGTGGGGACCCATTTAGGTGGGGCAGTTATCTACCCCTCCACTCTTTTGCAAGGGGTCCCTACTGTGCTGAGGTCTCAGCAGGTCAATTTAATTGGTGGCGCCATTCACTAGGGTCCTCGAACCGATGTGGTGCGGTTGAGGGCATAAGCATGAGGGTTCTCAAACTGGTGTGGTGCGGTTGAGGACCTAAGGTGCGGCTGATGGCACAATAAAAGTTTGGTACACGGTGTGAGACAGTGAAGGAATATGTGTCGAATGGGGTGTACATTTCACCTAGGTACTGTGCTGTATGGTATAAGGGAAATGTGTGGCTTTGTAAACCTAGTGGTAGAGAAAGGTCACTACACCTTACATTCAGTACACACTTGCAGCTCAGGCCTGAAACCACTCAGCTGTTAATTAGGAGACCAGAAGTAGGTGTCTGCGAACACAGTCAGAGAGCTCGCTTAGTCTGGACAAGGAGTCCAGGCACAAGAAGGAGTCTCCAGGAGAGTATGAGCTGTCTCAGTCTGGGCGCTCGATGTACCCCGGACACAGGAGTAGTCTCTGTGAGAATCCATGCGGATAGCTGCTGAATAGGAGGGGAGCTCTCTCAAGTCTGGACGTTGAAGGTGCCTTCAGACACAAGGAGGAGACTCTGAGAAACTCCATGCTGGTAAATGCTGAACATATGTGTTGTTTTGGCTCAGGCTGTTAGAGTCTGGTCCCAGGTAGATAGGGAAATCTATCTAAGTGTAGTAAGTGGCTGGACAAGCCCAGGTCTTATGTTTATGATTTGGTTTTGATTATGTTCTGTTTGCTGTAGACTTTAATAAAACTGGTTGCGGCCAGTTTTTACCAGAACTGCTGTCTGTGACTGAACTGTTTCCCTGCCACTCCGTCTACCCGGACGGCGATCCCAGAGCTATATCCCCTGAAAAGCTTACAATTGGTGCTGGAATGTGCGTGCAGCACAGTGGCGAGAGACAGCAATAAAAGGTGAAGTCTGTTGAAGCAGCAGCAGAGAGAAAAAAAAAGTGTGTCAGAGAAAAAAAAAAAAAAGAGAAACGTCTGTTGGAGCAGTCTTAAAGAGACAGTGGCCCTAATAGAGTTTGCAGAAAAAAAAAAAAAGTGTGTCAGCAAGGAGAAACGTCTGTTGGAGCAGTCTTAAAGAGACAGTAGCCCTAATAGACTTTGCAAAGAAAAAAAAAAAGTGTCTGCACAGCAAGGCTGAATTTTCTGTGGAAAAGACTGTGGAGTGTGTATGTCTTGAGTGAAGACTGCCGTTGTTGAGACAGAGAAGTCTGACAGCATGGATGACAGCATGGAGGCGCTGTTTGAACAAATGGCGCAAGTTAATGTGCAACATAAGACTGCCGTGGTTGAGACAGATAAGTCCGGCAGTATGGAGGAGCTCGTTGAGTACCTGGTCCAGGCCCAGCGGAGCATGCAGCAGAGCATGGAGCGGCAGCGCCTGCAGCACCAGCAGCGCATGCAGCAGGCCCAGCAGCAATTCCTGCAACAGCAGCAGGTGTCACGCGGTCTTATGATATGTGTACGATGTCAGTAAACTATTCTTAAAAGAACAACACTCTATACAACATATAGATTAGCAACATCAGCATGTAAATATAGAATAGATTTACCTGACACGATATCCGTTGAACTCAGGGTTAATCTTGAGGACTTGATACACTGTCACAGGAAAGAGGAGGACCGGGGGTCTAACCTGACCCTAAACTGGGGTCCTAACTAATCCCTCACCTTGGAGGTACTGATAATGGTTCAGAGGTCCAAGTCTCCAGCCTAACCCTGTCTCCTATCAGTCCCTGAACCCTGTAATCAGTCCTAAGAAGGATTCTGATTACCACCAAAGGGATATGGGCTGATCTCTGCTAAATACACAGATTAGACATATAAGACAGACTGGAGAAAACACAGACTTGCATACACACTCAAACACAGAAGGAACATAAATGATCTGGGATATTAAACTCTAAGCAAGGTGAGCTTAAAACAACTAAGGAGCTCTTTAACTTAAGTCTATACAGATACAATCCTATCTGTGGTCTGCATGAAGAATTTCACTGGCAACTCCCAACACAGACAACCAGAGATTTAAAGGAAACCAATCAACAAATAATTAACTGCAGCCGGAAGAAACTGCACCCAGTCCCAGAACTGAGCACAGACAGAATTAACTCCCTAACTGCCAAACACAAAGAAACAGCAACTCAGCTGTGAGAAGTCAGAATGTGCAACCGTGGCGATGCACACATGACAGTACCCCCCCTTCTACGAGGGGCCTCCGGACCCTCAGGGCCAGGTTTGCCCGGGTGAGTTCTGTGGAAGGTCCGCACCAAACGATCTGCGTTAATGTCAGACGCAGGAACCCACGTCCTCTCCTCTGGACCATACCCCTTCCAATGCACCAAGTACTGAAGGGACCGGCGATTCAGACGTGAGTCAATGATCTTTGACACTTGAAACTCCAAGTTACCATTGACCACCACTGGAGGAGGAGGTAGAGGTGATGGTATGACTGGTGCCACGTACCTCTTAAGTAATGACTTGTGGAACACATTATGAATTTTAAACGTAGGAGGGAGGTCCAGACGAAATGCCACAGGATTAATTATGGAACTGATCCTGTACGGCCCGATGAATCTGGGGCCCAGCTTCCAGGAGGGAACTTTAAGTTTTATATTCCTGGTAGACAACCATACCAGATCGTTCACATTAAGATCTGGACCAGAAACTCTCCTCCTATCAGCCATACGTTTATAACGGTTCCCCATAGCACTCAGATTATTCAATACACCTCTCCACACTGAAGCAAGTGACGACGAGAAACGCTCCTCCTCAGGAACCCCAGAAGGGCCCCCCCCATTGAATGTACAAAACTGGGATGAAAACCATATGCCCCAAAAAACGGGGACTTACCAGTGGACTCGCTCCGCCTGTTGTTAAGAGCGAACTCTGCCAGAGGCAAGAAAGAAGACCAGTCCTCCTGGTTCTCTGAGACAAAACACCGAAGATAAGTCTCTAGGCTTTGATTCAGACGCTCTGTCTGACCATTGGTCTGCGGATGAAAAGCCGAGGAAAATGACAATTGCATCCCCCGACGTAAACAAAATGCCCTCCAAAACTTGGACACAAACTGAGACCCCCTATCTGACACCACATCAGAAGGCAACCCATGAAGTCTCACAATCTCCCCAATGAACACCTGCGCCAGAGTTTTAGCATTAGGGAGGGCAGGAAGAGCAATGAAATGTGCCATCTTACTGAACCTGTCAACAACCACCAGTATGACAGTCTTCCCTGACGACTGAGGAAGGTCCGTGATGAAGTCCATAGACAAATGAGTCCATGGACGCTCCGGAAGTTTCAAGGGTAAGAGGGTCCCAGACGGACGGGTATGAGGGGTCTTAGAGCGAGCACAAACCCCACAGGACGCGACAAAAGTTAAAACATCTTTATTAACGTTAGGCCACCAAAACCGGCGAGAAAGGAGATCTAAAGTAGCCTTACTCCCTGGATGTCCTGCTAAAGCAGAATTATGATGTGCCTCAATAACCTTTTGTCTCAACTGATTTGGGACAAACAGTCTCCCTGGAGGTCCTGCAGGGGCGTCCCCCTGAGCCTCTAACACCTCCTCCTCAAGCTCAGAACATACAGCCGACACTACCACCCCCTCCTGAAGGATAGGAATCGGGTCATCCATTTTCCCGGCCCCTGGGAAACTGCGAGACAAGGCATCCGCCTTAACATTCTTAGATCCAGGGCGATAAGTGACAACAAAATTAAACCTGGTAAAAAACAACGACCATCGAGCTTGTCTGGAATTCAGACGCTTAGCAGATTCCAAATACAGCAGGTTCTTGTGATCAGTAATGACGGTGACCGGGTGGACTGCCCCCTCCAAAAAGTGACGCCATTCTTCAAAAGCCAACTTAATGGCCAAAAGTTCCCTATTGCCGATATCATAATTCCTTTCGGCGGACGACAATTTTTTAGAAAAGAAAGCGCACGGATGCCATTTACCAGGGGACGGACCCTGGGACAATATTGCACCCACCCCTACGTCAGACGCGTCCACCTCCACAACGAACGGCTGTGATGCATCTGGTTGGATGAGAACGGGTGCCGAAGCAAAACATTTTTTCAAAGAGGAAAAAGCTTGGCAAGCTTTGTCCGACCATTTAGAAAAATCCGTCCCTTTTCTTGTCATGTCAGTGAGAGGTTTGACAACAGATGAGAAATTACAAATAAATTTCCGGTAGTAGTTAGCAAACCCCCGAAAACGCTGCAGAGCCTTAAGATCCTCTGGCTGATCCCATTCAATCACTGCTCTCACCTTTTCAGGGTCCATACGGAAACCGGAGGCTGACACCAAGAAACCCAAAAACTGAAGTTCCTGTACGGCGAATACACACTTTTCCAGTTTGGCGTATAGTTTATTGTCTCGCAAGATCTGCAACACCTGTCTCACATGCTCCTGGTGAGACACAAGATCTGGTGAGTAAATTAAAATGTCATCCAAATATACGACCACAAACAGCCCCACCAGATGACGAAAAATGTCATTAACAAAATGTTGGAATACTGCTGGTGCAGTAGTCAGACCAAAAGGCATGACAAGGTTCTCATAATGTCCCTCCGGCGTGTTAAACGCCGTTTTCCACTCATCCCCCTCTTTTATCCTAATCAGATTATACGCCCCCCTGAGATCCAATTTAGAGAACCATTTGGCGCCAACAATTTGATTGAAGAGATCAGGAATCAGAGGGAGTGGATACGGATCTCGAACAGTAATCCGATTAAGTTCGCGGAAATCCAAGCAAGGGCGTAGGCCTCCATCTTTTTTCTTCACAAAGAAGAACCCCGCGGCCACTGGGGAAGATGAAGGTCTAATATGCCCTTTGGCCAGACTTTCCGAAATATAATCTTTCATAGCCTGCCTCTCAGGACCAGAAAGGTTATATAACCTAGCTTTAGGTAACTTAGCATCAGGAAGTAAATTAATAGAGCAGTCATACACGCGATGAGGAGGCAACTCCTGACACCCCTCCTCAGAGAACACATCCCCAAAGTCCTCCAAAAAAGGAGGCAAAGTACTAGGCACGACCGCACTGATGACTGTGTTCATGCAGTTACTTTTGCAAAACTCCCCCCATTGGCTTATATCTCTGGACTGCCAATTAATCACAGGGTTATGTTTAACCAACCAAGGAAGTCCCAACACAATAGGAGTAGGTAGACCCTCCAACACATAACAAGATAATAGTTCCCTATGTATTGCCCCTACCCGAAGGTCAATGTTATGAACCTCATGAACAAAGCTACCTTGGCCGAGAGGCCTGGCGTCAATGGAGAATATAGGGATCGGTTTGACCAATACACTCAGATGCATACCTTGAGCCTGAGCAAACTGAGCGTCAACCAGATTAGCCCCGGACCCACTATCAAGAAGAACAGAAAATCTCTCCACTCTCGTACCAACCACCACCTCCACTGGTACAAGGAACTGAGAAGAACTAGCGGACGAAATACATACTCCCAGGTTGTCGTCCACCACACAACCTGGTGTCATGTGTGCATCGCCACGAAGATCGTCGCGGTTGCACATTCTGACTTCTCACAGCTGAGTTGCTGTTTCTTTGTGTTTGGCAGTTAGGGAGTTAATTCTGTCTGTGCTCAGTTCTGGGACTGGGTGCAGTTTTCTCCCGGCTGCAATTAATTATTTGTTGATTGGTTTCCTTTAAATCTCTGGTTGTCTGTGTTGGGAGTTGCCAGTGAAATTCTTCATGCAGACCACAGATAGGATTGTATCTGTATAGACTTAAGTTAAAGAGCTCCTTAGTTGTTTTAAGCTCACCTTGCTTAGAGTTTAATATCCCAGATCATTTATGTTCCTTCTGTGTTTGAGTGTGTATGCAAGTCTGTGTTTTCTCCAGTCTGTCTTATATGTCTAATCTGAGTATTTAGCAGAGATCAGCCCATATCCCTTTGGTGGTAATCAGAATCCTTCTTAGGACTGATTACAGGGTTCAGGGACTGATAGGAGACAGGGTTAGGCTGGAGACTTGGACCTCTGAACCATTATCAGTACCTCCAAGGTGAGGGATTAGTTAGGACCCCAGTTTAGGGTCAGGTTAGACCCCCGGTCCTCCTCTTTCCTGTGACAGTGTATCAAGTCCTCAAGATTAACCCTGAGTTCAACGGATATCGTGTCAGGTAAATCTATTCTATATTTACATGCTGATGTTGCTAATCTATATGTTGTATAGAGTGTTGTTCTTTTAAGAATAGTTTACTGACATCGTACACATATCATAAGACCGCGTGACACCTGGGATTAACAGTTTTTCCGGCGACTTTTTGCTCAACAAGGCACGGGATGGACATCCCCCAACAAAATGTCCCTCTTTCCCGCAGAAGAAACACCTTCTAGTCCTGCGGCGTACCGCCAATCCCCTCCTACGAAATGATGTCCCTCCCAACTGCATAGGCTCCTCCGAACAGACAAGGGGAACCTCAACATAAGGGACTTTAGTAGTAGGTGGAGTAACAACAGGGGGCGGAGTTACCTCGCACCTCTCCCGGAGCCGTCTATCAGTACGGATAGCTAGGGCCATAGCAGCCTCCAGTGATGGAGGAGAATCATACTGAGCCAAAACGTCCTTTAATTTGTCAGAAAGCCCATGACAAAACTGGCTCCTAAGAGCTGGGTCATTCCACTGAGTATCTGTGGCCCATCTACGGAACTCAGAAGCAAATTCCTCCGCCGGACGATCTCCCTGCTGTATCTTACGTAATTTTGTCTCAGCAAGAGAGACCCGATCTGGGTCATCATATACCAAACCCAGGCAGTAAAAAATCGATCTACTGACTGTAGAGCCGGGATCCCGGAGGAAGGGAGAAGGCCCAGGATTGAGGGTCCCCTTGTAGGAGCGAGATAACAATTCCCACTCTCTGCTCTTCACTCCCTGATGATCGAGGCCGAAGCCGAAAATACAATTTACATGCTTCCCTGAAGGTAAAAAATTTGTCTCGCCCACCAGTGAACCTGTCCGGGAGAGCTACTTTAGGTTCAAATCTGGTTTGCTCCGAGGGAGACAAAACTTTGGACTTAATGTCCGTCAGCTCCATGGATAATCCCTGCAACTGCAGAGCCAGCTGGGCTACTGGATCCATGGCAACTGGGAATAATTTTATGGGCCAGTGAAAATGTCACGCGGTCTTATGATATGTGTACGATGTCAGTAAACTATTCTTAAAAGAACAACACTCTATACAACATATAGATTAGCAACATCAGCATGTAAATATAGAATAGATTTACCTGACACGATATCCGTTGAACTCAGGGTTAATCTTGAGGACTTGATACACTGTCACAGGAAAGAGGAGGACCGGGGGTCTAACCTGACCCTAAACTGGGGTCCTAACTAATCCCTCACCTTGGAGGTACTGATAATGGTTCAGAGGTCCAAGTCTCCAGCCTAACCCTGTCTCCTATCAGTCCCTGAACCCTGTAATCAGTCCTAAGAAGGATTCTGATTACCACCAAAGGGATATGGGCTGATCTCTGCTAAATACACAGATTAGACATATAAGACAGACTGGAGAAAACACAGACTTGCATACACACTCAAACACAGAAGGAACATAAATGATCTGGGATATTAAACTCTAAGCAAGGTGAGCTTAAAACAACTAAGGAGCTCTTTAACTTAAGTCTATACAGATACAATCCTATCTGTGGTCTGCATGAAGAATTTCACTGGCAACTCCCAACACAGACAACCAGAGATTTAAAGGAAACCAATCAACAAATAATTAATTGCAGCCGGAAGAAACTGCACCCAGTCCCAGAACTGAGCACAGACAGAATTAACTCCCTAACTGCCAAACACAAAGAAACAGCAACTCAGCTGTGAGAAGTCAGAATGTGCAACCGTGACGATCTTCGTGGCGATGCACACATGACAGCAGGAGAATAACCGGTTGTTTTTTGAGCAGGTTGCAGCACTACAAAAGACTTGCAGCGCATCGTCCCAAAGTAATGTTGCAAAGTCACCTGCATTGTCCGCTGTAAAGATGGCGGTAAGACGGTCCCTGAAAAAGATGACACCTCGTGACGATATGAGGTATATCTCACTAGGTTTGAGGGACTGGCAGAGAAGGAGAATCTGCCCCTATCTGAATGGGCCATGATGGTCGCACCCTATCTGATTGGAGAACCCCAAAGGGGCCTATGCTGACCTGAGCGAGCAGGACAGCCAAGACTATGCCAAGCTGAAAGCGGAGATTCTTACCCGGCTGGGTGTTACGGTGACAGCCCGTGCCAGGGAGTTCATGACTGGAGATGCAGTTGGGAGTCTGCAGTTTTTAAAATTTAAAAAAAGGGGGGGGGTTTTTAAAAAAAAAAAATTTTTAAAATTTTCCCTTTTTTTTTTAAAAAAGGAAAAAAAAAAAAAATTTTTTTTAAAAAAAAAAAAAATTTTTTTTTTAAAAAAGGGGGGGAAAAAAAAAAAAAATTTTTTTTTTTTAAAAAAGGGAAAAAAAATTTAAAAAATTTTTAAAAAAAAAAAAAAGGGGGAAAAAAAATTTAAAAAAAAAAAAAAAAAACCCCCCCCCAAAAATTTCCAAAAAATTTTTTTAAAAAAACCCCAAAAATTTTTAACAAAAAAAAAATTTTTAAAAAAAAACAAAAAAAATTTTTGGGCCAAAAAAAAAAAAAGGGGTTTTAAAAAAATTAACCCCCCCCCCGGCCCCCCTTTAAGGGGAAAAAAAAATTTTTTTCCCCAAAAAAAAAAAATTTTTTAAATTTTTTAAAAAAAAAATTTTTCCCCCCCCAAAAAAATTTTTTTTCCCCCCCCTTTTTTAAAAAAATTTGGGGTTGGGTTTTAAAAAAATTTGAAAAAAAAAAACCCCCTTTTAAAAAAAAATTTTTTTTCCCCCCCTTTTTGGGGGTTATGGCCCCCCCCCCCAAAGGTTTTTTTCCCGGGGGGCCCAAAAAAAAAAAACCCCTTTTTTAAAACCCCCCTTCCAACCCTACTAAACCCCCTTTTCCCCAAAAAATTTTTTGGGTTTTTAAAATTTTGATTTTTTTTTTTAAAGCGGTTTTTTTTTTTCCCCCCCGGGGCCCCCGGGGCCCCCGGGGCCCCTTTGGGGGGGCCCCCCCCAAAACCTTTTGGAAACCCCCTTTTTCCCCCCTTTAAGGGGGGAAAATTTTTTAAAAACCTTTTTTGGGGGGGGTTTTTTTTGGGGGGGAAATTTAAATTTTCCAAAAATTTTCCCCCCCTTTTTTTAAATTTCCCAAATTTTTTGGGGGGCCCCCTTTGGGTTTTAAATTTCCCCCCCCCCGGGGGGTTTTAAAATTCCCAACCCCCCCCTTTTTTTTTCCCCCCCAAAAAAAAAAAAATTTTTAAATTTTTTTTTTTAAAAAAATTTTTTTCCCCCCCCCAAAAAAACTTTTTTTCCCCCCCCCTTTTTTTTAAAAAAGGGGGTTTTAAAAACCCCCCCAAGGGGGTTTTTTTTAAAAGGGGGGGGGAAAAAATTTTAAAAAATTTGGTAATTTCCCCCCCAAAAAAAACCCCCTTTTTTTTTCCCCAAATTTTGGGTTTTTGAAAAATTTTAAAAAAATTTTTTTAAAAAAATTCTCCAAGCATTTCAAAACCCTGCCCCACACCAATCAAACCTTCTTAAAGTCCAAACGAAACCACTATATCTTCCCTTCTTTATTGACGTTCCTCTGAATGAGGCTGTGCAGGTATCATTGTGGTCAGTGGTGCGGGTTTGAATAACCCTCTTGCTCTTGCTGAGACTATGTTCGTGAGAAACTGAGGAGCCTCTGTTCAAATGCTGATGAACCAGTTTTCCCCATTGCTGCTGACACATATGCCTCTGATATTGCTGTCATACCTGTCCCATTCTTGGATGTTGATAGCCTTGTTCCATACAGGGAATACCGGCCACTTACGACTTTATTGAAAGAGTTTAACCATTAGCAACTGTATTTTCTGGTGGCTTAACTTCACATTTCTGGTAGATCCATCCAGCCACCGCTTTTCGACATCGGTAGGAAAAATTCTCTCTCTACGTCATAATTAATATAGCCACTTGTTGTTGTTAGATGTGTGGTGTTACTTTTTCCCTCCATTCTTTTAGTTTTGCATTATTTTCCCTTTCTTTTATTCTTCTTTATTCTTTATAGAGGTCTCTGATACTGGAGCCAGATGTTCCATTTGGATAGATTTGTTTTCTTGTCTTTGTTCCCATTGGTGCCATAGTTCCCAAAAAGTCTTGAAGAGCATCTTGATTGTTAAGCTTGGTAAATGTTACACTCTGCTTCTTCCTCCTAGATGGTTTTACTGTCTTGTATGGTTTCATACTTTCCCTCAACCATGTTTGGTCTCTATGTTTCTTGTTTGAGGCTGTTCTCATCCCTTCCGGACGGCTTTACATTCTCTGTAACCAACCGTTGTCCGTTTTTCTTTTGGTCTCTGTAGTAACTTTTTTAAGCGACAGTCTGCCATTGCATAGAAGATAATGTTAGTCTTTTGTACTTGACTCACAGCCTTTGGGTTAGCTTACTCTGTTTAGAATGTGAGCACCGGCTTAATTCTGGTCTGCTAAGCCTCTTTTACTTAGTGCCGACTTTTGGAACCATTATAATGGACCGTTGAAGACCTATGCTGTGGCTTTTAGTTGTTTCTCTGTAGATTTCAAGTACAGAAAGAAGTTGCTTGTCTGACAGTGCGTTTTGGGTACCTATGAAGCAGAATTTGCCCGTTCATTCTGAATGCATAATCTACTAAACTACGACTCCCTCATGGATTTTATGTAAAAAACCTAAATAGTCGCCGGTGGTTACTCCAATATCGCAATATATGTAAGTCCTAAACTTTACATACTTCAAGCTTTTACCACTTTTTTGACTGTACTTCCTACTTTTCCTCTCTGTTACTGATTATGCCTTTTTCGAGTACCTACCCCCCCCCAGCCACTTTCCAACACTTGTGAATGACATCTCAGATCCCAATTACATTGCGGTGATTTATTTTGTGATATACTAATTTTTTTTCTAAATCCACAGAGGAACATCAGTGGACTTGTAGAATGGTCTGAACGTCTAAACAAAATTACATTTTACATCAAACCCTGAAATGTAATTCCATAGACAAATTCAATTTCTTATTACTCTACACAAGGAATTAGTATATGGAAGCAAGACCCAACCCATCAAATTGCCAATCCTAGAAATGTGAAGATCACCTTCATCGTGTTTACTCGTTCTATAGACGTTTCATTAGGAATTTCTCTATATGTCACCTATCACACAACTTACCCAAAAGAGTCAGTCTCCTGACTCCCCAATCCCAGTAAGCATTTTCCCGTCTTAAAATAAATTACCACTCTACCATCTGATACATACCAACCCCGAACTCCTTCTACTAATGGATCGTCAGACGCGTTGGACTATACGCCTCGCAGAAACATAAAGAATTCTTCATCCCTATCCTTCTTTTTCCCAGCAGTTTCTTTCCCCTGAAGAAACTACATTGCAATAGAGATTGTTGCCATTATCCGCCGCCTTCAAAGAATGGAGACACCTCTCAGGAGCCTGCACGAACAAATAGTCTCTACAACAATCTAACATTGAATTATCATGTCGGCTAATGCCTGACCCTCGCCCAGCTCGATGAAATCTTTTCTTAAACAATTAATTTTATCATTTTCTATAGACACCAATCGGCTTGTCGCAATGAAAACTGATGCACTCCTCTAATTCATTCACAGAACACGTCCACCTTAAATCCTCCTAGACTATTCCTGCCTGACTCTATTCCTAGGTGATTCATAATCCAGACCACTTAAACACAAGAACATACCATCATTCCTTTTGGCTCTCAACCCCAAAGACTAAATCTTGTCGTTTAAAAGTGTATGCAACATCTCCTGTTATATCCGAAACATCATAAGAGTATTCAACTCATTCACATTCCAATATCTCAAGAGGAAATTCTAAAACACAGAAATTTCTTTCTCTTGCTTTGGTGGCCCACTTCAGGAAGATGTTTTAACTACGTCCTTCAATGTGAATTCTTCAAATCAAAACACCTCGCTCCTCACCAACTTCTGTTGCAACCTCTTCCCACCCCCTCCCGCCCTGGAATCCATTTCTATGACTTTCATTGTGTATACCCAACCTCTCAAGAAAACCACCATTCAAGTGGTGGTTGATCGTTTAACAAAACGCTCATTTTATCCCTTGTGTCGCTTACCCACTGCAAACAGACATCAATTTGATGATTAAAAATGTGATTTCGCTTACATGGAGTACCAGATGAGTTATTTCGACGAGGTGCAATTCAACTTCAAGTTTGGCAAAATTTCTGTTGCAGCATTGGACATTAAAGTGAACCTTTCTTCTGCTTTTCATCTCCTCATACTAGATGGACAGGAGCGAACCGGAACTAAAATCAACCCTGGAGCATTATCTTCGCTGCTTATCTCCACCTAACAGGATGAATTGTGGATTCTACTTCCACTGGCTGAGTCACTTATAACAACCTCGACGCCTCCACTATCAGTCTCCTTTGTACTCCTATTTAGGGTGATCATCCGTAATATTCTTTCCTCGATTCCGTGATAGAAAAACGCCTTTGCAGCATGCTGAAGAAACACTCTCTCAGTCTTTACAAAAGAATAAGATCTTCTAAAGGGAAATCTGGAATTGGGCTCATGAAAGGTACAAGAAAGCAGCAGATAATTTCTAAACCTCACCAGCTTCAAGGTAGGAGACCTGGTCTGGCTGTCACAGAAATCTTAAGTTAAGAATTCCATCATCTAAGTTGGACATAATACATTTGGACCTTATAAAATCAGTAAAATTAAATTGATGCGCTTGTCTTCCTTCAACTGCCCATAACATGAAATCCACCCTGTCTTTCATGTATCTCTACTAAAGGCGCGACACCCAATACGTTTCCTGACTTCATCTCCTTGCCCTGACCCAGTCTAGTCATGGTCAGGAAGAGTTTTGGTGGTGGAAAGGATTCTTGATTCCAGTTGTAAAGAAATCAGTTTGTACAATAATTTATTATATGGCAGGGGCTAGGAGCCGCAGTGGAGGACAACTCATGGTGAACCAGTCAATAACGTTAAGGCCTCCTCACTTGCCTTTTTTCCGTACATTTGCATCAATACCCACACAAGCCTGGTCTGAGTCATCCCGGAGTTGTTCCTAGCGGGAGTTAAGTAAGGTTCAGGGTGTTCTGTGGCATGATCACTCAAATTTTTACGTCTAGCCATTTTAGTATGTAGACATCCTCTATCTGTATTGCCCTCAGTCAATATGGATTCCTGAGTGCATGTTAACACCAGACATGATTATATACAACATTGCTTCTTAAGCAGCCAAAATGTCAATCCAGGGCTTCAGAATACTGAAGATGGTGAAAGGAAAGTAGAAAGTTACGTGAAGGGGAAAATTGAGGGAATTTTGGTTATTTGGTATATAGAGTGGATAATGTGGTTCGGGAGATTTGTGATTGAAAAGTGTGATGAATTATGTAAATGTTTGTGTTAAGAAAGGTTGAGTAGGATTGATGTAGTTTGTTATCTGAATGAGTGTATAAGGATTGGGTGATGATTATATTGGGTATTTTTTGAAAGAGGTTGGTAGTTTGTATTGTTAGGAGTTTAAAAAAAGGGTAGAAGGGGGGATGAGATAAAATGATATTTTATTATTGTGTTATGGATAATGTATGTATGTTGGAATTGATTGGTGTGTATTGTTGGGTTGTTGAATTATATTGGTTGTTTGTTGGTTTTTGAAAGTTTGGTATTGGTTTTTTTTGGGTTAAATATGTATTGGTTGTTTTGTTTGGAGTAAAGTTTGGTGAATGTGAGGTTTTTTAGATGTATGGTTGTGTGTTTATGAGTGTATTGATTATTAATGATTTGTTTATTGTATTGTGTTAAGTTTTAGGTGAGTAAGATGATATTTGTGATGAGGTTTGGTATGGGAAGGAAAAGATTTTAGTTGTTTTTTAGGTAGGGTTTTGATTAGAGAGTTTAGTTTTATTTATTTATTATATAATAAATGTTTAGGGGGTTTGTTGATAATAGTGGGGTGAGGGTGAGATTTAAGTGTGGGGGATTGTTTTTAATGTTTGTATAATTATTGGAAGATATTTAGGTAATTGTTAGTTTATTTATTTTGTAGTAAGGAGAAGTTGAGGGGAGGAAATTTATGAATAGGAGATGATGTAGATTAGATTAGATATTGATAAAAGTGAAAATAGGGAAATGTATAATTGTGAGTGTTGATATTTGTTGGGGTTATGATAGAGGGTAGATTAATAGGGATGTGTAGTTATGAGTATTAGAAATTATTTGGGTTTTTATGTGGATAGAAGGAATAGGATTATACTCTCTATACTCTATCATTTTGTGATGTTAGGTTGTTGTTAAGAGGAGTGGTGTATTGATGATGAGATTGTTTAGGTTTAATTGTTTGGTTTGTGTTAATGTTGTTAGTTGTGTTTGTATGTTATGTAGTTGAGGAGTGATGGGAGTATTTAAGTTTTAATTTATGTTTGTAGGAATTTATGTAATTGGGTTGGTGTAGTATATTTTTTTAGAATTTAGGGTGGTTTGGTGTTTTATTATGAGAAGTTTGATTTGTTGGTTTGAGGGGTTTGTATTTAGAGGAGGATTTGTATTTGAGGGGAATTGTTGAGTTTGAGATGTGTTTTGAGGGGGTAGTTTATGTATTGGAGTAGTTAGGTATGTTGGTGGTAGAATTTTGGTTTTTATGAGAAAGAGTATGAAATTGATGGGTATTGTAGGTTTTGTATGTTAATGGGATTTTAGTTATAGGTTAGTTAGGGTGTGAGTAATGTGATTTTTTGTGTGGAGTTTGGATTTTTATTTTTTTGTTTTTTTAAAATGTTAAGGAGTGTGGTTATATTGAGGATAATTTATGTAGTGGGAGTTTTGATATTTGGGAGGGAAGAGTAGGAGGGGAATATAGTTTGAGATTTTGAAAGAAAGTTGATTTGGTTTAAAATGTGTAAATAAAATTTATGTAAGTGTATGTGATGAGGATTGTTTTTTAGTGGGAGTGAAATGTTTTATTGTATTTGTTGTTGAGTGTTGAATTAGGGAAGTTTGTAATTAGTATGTTGTTTGGTTGAGGCTTTTGCGCGCGTACGTTTGCGTGTCGTGTTAGGTATCTCTTATATGAAAGAAGAAGTTTTTGTGTTATTGGGTGAGAGGGGGGAAGGATTGTGATTGGTATTGATAAGTGTATGAGGAGGTTTTTGGGAGGGTTTTAAAGTGTTTTTTATAGTATAATGTGAGAGAGGTTGAGTGGGTAGCGTAATAGGGATAATAAGTTTTAATGGATAGATTGGTTTAATGTTTGGAATTATATGATTTAGAAGGTGAAGTATTTGAAATATATTTTGTGAGAATTTGTGTAGATATTAGGAGATTTTAAAAAATAATTGTGAATGGTTAGGAAAGACATTAGAGAGGAGTGTTTTGTTGTAAGAGATAGATGTAGTTTTGATGATTAATTGTTTAGAGTTTTTAAATGAGGTTTATATTTTAGGGGGGTATATAGTTGAGGAAATGTTGTTTATTGTTGTTTATATTAAATATGGTTGGGTGGTGTAGGTGTTTGTTTTTTAGGAAATGGAATTTAAATAGTTAGAAAAGAATAAAATTGTAAAATAATAAATTATGTAAAAGTGTAGTATTAAGGGATATTAAAGAAGTGAAATTTTGGAGTGGAGGAATTTTTTATTTATGAGAAGTGGGTTGTATTTGGGGGTGAGGTGGGGGTGGTTTGTTTAGAGTTATTATAATTGATGTTATTATGGTATGATATATATTTGTTGAAGAGGTTTTTTTATTGATGGATTTTATATGTTGGGGTGTAATACTTTTTTATGAGGATAAGAGGAAGAGTTAGATTGGGAGGAGTAAAAAGAAATAGGGTGTATTTAATTGGTAAGATAGATTATAAATTGTATATTTAAAAATGTATATGTTTTTTTGAATAGATATAATATGGGGTGGTTTATATTAATTTTTTGTTGTTTTGTTACATTAGTTATATTTTAACTTTTATCTTTGATAAACCCCCTTTTTGTTAAGATGAACACCCATCAATTTATAATTCTCTTCCTTCTTTTTGTCTATAAGAGTCCCCGTCATAGCTGTTCCCCGCGGCCATCAGCACGCAGCTAAACTCTTCTGCCCATGACATGTGACTCACCATCTGCACATGATACTGAACACTTTTGTCAGTTTTACTGTCTATGTACTTCTTCACTTTACTGAACACTGTAATCACATACTGAGGTAATACACAGTAAATGATAATACTTAATAACAAAAGTAATACACGTAAAATAGTAATATACATAAACATAGTAATACACAGTAATAGTAGTAATACACATAACATGGTGAATAATGAGGTAATACATGGTTACAATAATAATACACAGTGAATAGGTAATAACAACCTAATATGATTTAATACACATTAACATAGGTTATACAGATATATGAGGTAACTACACAGTAATATAGGCAATACAACATACATGAGTAATACCAGTAAACATCACGACGCATGGCTAAACTCCGCCCATGTGTCCATGTGACTCCCCAACTGCCCATGATTACTGAACTGTTTGTCATCACAGTTCTGATGTATTTCTGTCACGTTTACTGAACACGCGGGTAAAACACAGGACATAGTAATAGACAGGTGACAATGAGGTAATACATAATTAACAAAGTAAACACATAAAATGAGTAAAGTAATATTTTATATATATTGATGATTTTCCATAATTTGTTTCATTAGATACAGAAGCAAGCCAAGAAGATGGTCTAGAAAAAGTAACAAAAAAAACGAATTTGTCATGCCAAGGTGCAGCAACATATGCTTTGGGACTTATACCATTACACTGAAGACTGTAACCTGGGATCGCAAGCTCCCTGCCTTCCCATGACCATACTACAACCCTAATATTGATCTATAGCTAATACCTTTTAAGCCTGTACATTGACGAAAACCACTGCTGAGCCATAAGAACATAAAGGCTCATCTCAGTTTCACTAGAAAACATATTGATGATCCCCAAGACTTTTGAGAGACTACACTGTGGACTGATGAGACAAAAGTTGAACTTTTTGGAAGGTGTATGTCCCCTAAAATCTGGTGTAGAACTAACACAGCATTTCAGAAAATGAATATCATACCAACAGTAAAATATGGTGGTGGTAGTGTGATGGTCTGGGGCTGTTTTGCTCCTTGAGGACCTGGAAGACTTGCTAAGGTAAATGGAACCATGACCATGAATTCTGCTGTCTACCAAAAAATCCTGAAGGAGAATGTCCTGCCATCTGTTTGGGTTGTGCAGCAGTACAATAATCCAAAACACAACAACAAGTCCACCTCTGAATGGCTTAAGAAAAACAAAATTAAGACTTTGGAGTGGTCTAGTCAAAGTACTGACCTTAATCTGATTGAGATGCTGTGGCATGCCCTTAAAAAGGCGGTTCATGCTCGGAAACCCTCCAATGTGGCTGAATTACAACAATTCTGCAAAGTGAGTGGGCCAAAATTACTCCAGAGCGTTGTAAAAGACTAATTGCCAGTTATTGCAAACACTTGATTACAGTTGTTGCTGTTAAGGGGGGCTCAACCAGCTATTAGGTTTAGAAGGCAATCACTTTTTCACAAAGGGCCCTGTAAGTTTGAATTTTTTTCACCGTAATAGTAAAGACCGTTATTTAAAAACTGCATTTTGTGTTTACTTGTCTTATCTTTGTCTAATTTTTAAATCTGTTTGGTGATCTGAAATATTTAAGTGTGACAAACATGCAAAATAATAGGAAACCAGAAAAGGGGCAAACACTTTTTCGGAAATCAATATTAGCACAATAAAATCATTCTGCCACTTGAGTTGGTCTGGAAACCTCTTAAAGAGAATTGGCATTTCTTGGTGTTGGGTGCAAATTTAAGAAAAGACTGATATAAAAGTTGCATTTAAAAGCATATTCAATATAACCATACAGACATAGAATGTAAAGAAAAAGGTGATAATTAATCAAATGCTCCAAGCATTCTCGAACTGGAGTCAGGTCAATGAACTTGAACTGCTTCTTCCAAGTCCACTGGCATTCTACCAGTGCACTTCCAGCAGATTTGAGTATGGCTTGTACACTAAAATTTTTATCACTGTCACATCTTAAGTGTAAAAAATAATATAGATTTTATTGAGGCACCTATACAGCCATACCACTGCTTCCATATGTGAAAAGTTACTGATAGGTTCACTTTAAAGTTATAGCAATATGTAAGTACTAGTGATGAACCCGTTCTACGCCCGGGTGGCAAGCATTTTTATAGGTACATGGTCTCCCATTCTGGTATGTGCTTCCCCCCTCCTATTCTGGTATGCATGGCACCCCTCACCCCACCCAAATCTAATATGCATGGCACCCCATTCCTCATCCTGGTATGCAAGGTCACCTCCTGCCCAATCCTGGAATGCATGGTCCCCTCACCCCCCAATTCTGGTATGAATGGTCCCGTCACCCCCAATTCTGGTATGAATGGTCCCCTCATCGCCCAATCCTGATGTGCATGGTCCCCTCACCCCCCAATCCTGATATGCATGGTCCCCTCACCCCCCAATCCTGATGTGCATGGTCCCTCACCCCCCAATCCTGATGTGCATGGTCCCCTCACCCCCCAATCCTGATGTGCATGGTCCCCTCACCCCCAACCTGATATGCATGGTCCCTCACCCCCCAATCCTGATGTGCATGGTCCCTCACCCCCAATCCTGATGTGCATGGTCCCCTCACCCCCAATCCTGATGTGCATGGTCCCCCTCACCCCCCAATCCTGATGTGCATGGTCCCCTCACCCCCAATCCTGATGTGCAGGTCCCCTCACCCCCAATCCTGATGTGCATGGTCCCCTCACCCCCCAATCCTGGATGCATGGTCTCCTCACCCCAATCTGTATGCATGGTCCCTCACCCCCAATCCTGATGTGCATGGCCCCTCACCCCCAATCCTGATGTGCATGGTCCCCTCACCCCCAATCATGATGTGCATGGTCCCCTCACCCCCCAATCCTGATGTGCATGGTCCCCTCACCCCCCAATCCTGATGTGCATGGTCCCTTCTCACCCCCAATCCTGATGTGCATGGTCCCCTCACCCCCCAATCCTGATGTGCATGGTCCCTCACCCCCCAATCCTGATGTGCATGGTCCCCTCAACCCCCAATCCTGATGTGCATGGTCCTCTCACCCCCCAACCCTGATGTGCATGGTCCCCTCACCCCCCAATCCTGATGTGCATGGTCCCCTCACCCCCCAATCCTGATGTGCATGGTCCCCTCACCCCCCAACCCTGATGTGCATGGCCCCTCACCCCCCAACCCTGATGTGCATGGTCCTTCACCCCCCAATCCTGATGTGCATGGTCCCCTCACCCCCCCAATCCTGATGTGCATGGTCCGCTCACCCCAATCCTGATGTGCATGGCCCTCTCACCCCTAATCCTGATGTGCATGGTCCCCTCACCCCCCAATCCTGATGTGAATGGTCCGCTCATCCCCAATCCTGATGTGCATGGTCCCCTTCATCCACCCCCAAATCCTGATGTGCATGGTCCCCTCACCCCCCAATCCTGATGTGCATGGTCCCCTCACCCCCAATCCTGATGTGCATGGCCCCTCACCCCCAATCCTGATGTGCATGGCCCCTCACCCCCCAATCCTGATGTGCATGGTCCCCTCACCCCCCAATCCTGATGTGCATGGTCCGCTCATCCCAGTCCTGATGTGCATGGTCCTCTCACCCCCCAACCCTGATGTGCATGGTCCCCTCACCCCACCCAATCCTGATGTGCATGGTCCCCTCACCCCCCAATCCTGATGTGCATGGTCCCCTCACCCCCCAATCCTGATGTGCATGGTCCCCTCACCCCCCAATCCTGATGTGCATGGCCCCCTCACCCCCCAATCCTGATGTGCATGGCCCCCTCACCTCCCCAATCCTGATGTGCATGGTCCCCTCACCCCCCAATCCTGATGTGCATGGTCCCCTCACCCCCCAATCCTGATGTGCATGGTCCCCTCACCCCAATCCTGATATGCATGGTCCCCTCAACCCCCAACCCTGATGTGCATGGTCCCCTCACCCCCCAATCCTGATGTGCATGGTCCCCTCAACCCCCCAATCCTGATGTGCATGGTCCCTCACCCCCCAATCCTGATGTGCATGGTCTCTCACCCGCCAACCTGATGTGCATGGTCCCCTCACCCCCCCAATCCTGATGTGCATGGTCCCCTCACCCCCCAATCCTGATGTGCATAGTCCTCTCACCCCCAACCCTGATGTGCATGGTCCCCTCACCCCCCCCAATCCTGATGTGCATGGTCCCCTCACCCCCCAATCCTGATGTGCATGGTCCCCTCACCCCCCAATCCTGATGTGCATGGCCCCTCACCCCCCAATCCTGATGTGCATGGTCCCCTCACCCCCCAATCCTGATGTGGGCCCCCTCACCCCCCAATCCTGATGTGCATGGCCCCTCACCCCCCAATCCTGATGTGCATGGCCCCCTCACCCCCCAATCCTGATGTGCATGGCCCCCTCATCCCCCAATCCTGATGTGCATGGCCCCCTCACCCCCCAATCCTGATGTGCATGGCCCCCTCACCCCCAATCCTGATGTGCATGGTCTCCTCACCCCCCCAATCCTGATGTGCATGGTCCCCTCACCCCCAATCCTGATGTGCATGGTCCCCTCACCCCCAATCCTGATGTGCATCGTCCCCTCACCCCCCAATCCTGATGTGCATGGTCCCCTCACCCCCCAATCCTGATGTGCATGGTCCCCTCACCCCCCAATCCTGATGTGCATGGTCCCCTCACCCCCCAACCCTGATGTGCATGGTTCCCTCACCCCCCAATCCTGATGTGCATGGTCCACTCACCCCCCCAATCCTGATGTGCATGGTCCTCTCACCCCCCAATCCTGATGTGCATGGTCCCCTCACCCCCAATCCTGATGTGCATTGTCCCCTCACCCCCCAATCCTGATGTGCATGGTCCCCTCACCCCCCAATCCTGATGTGCATGGTCCCCTCACCCCCCAATCCTGATGTGCATGGTCCCCTCAGCCCCCAACCCTGATGTGCATGGTTCCCTCACCCCCCAATCCTGATGTGCATGGTCCACTCACCCCCCAATCCTGATGTGCATGGTCCTCTCACCCCCAATCCTGATGTGCATGGTCCCCTCACCCCCCAACCCTGATGTGCATGGCCCCCTCACCCCCAATCCTGATGTGCATGGTCCCCTCACCCCCAACCCTGATGTGCATGGTCCGCTCACCCCCAATCCTGATGTGCATGGTCCCCTCACCCCCCAATCCTGATGTGCATGGTCCCCTCACCACCTAACCCTGATGTGCATGGTCCCCTCACCCCCCAATCCTGATGTGAATGGTCCGCTCACCCCCCAATCCTGATGTGCATGGTCCCCTCACGCCCCCCTATCCTGATGAGCATGGCCCCCTCACCGCTATTAAACTGCACAGATACCCCAAAAAAAAAAAACATTTATACTCACCTTCATCCCTGTGCTCCAGCGCTGTTCCGTTCAGCTGGACGCCGGGGGAGGAGAGCGGCGCTGGAGTACGCGCATGCCCATACCGCGCGGTCCGGCGCCATATTGCTGAAGACACACTGTAAATGTGTCTTCAGCAAAATGGCGCCGGATAGCGCTATTGCGCATGCGCGATCCGACGCTCACTCCTGGTCTCCTGCCCCGGAGAAGAGAAGCGCCGTGGCAACGCTCCTCCCGGTCAGGTAAGTATGTGAGTATGGCGCCGGAGATCGCGGTATGCATCCAGTACGCATACCGCGATCTCCGGCGCCATACAGAGTACTCACCGCTCTGGATGCCTCACTCTGTCTGGAGCCAGACTGCGCAGGCGTGTCGCGCTTGCGCAGTCTATAAAGGCTTCAGACAGAGTGACGCTCCCACCGTTATATTATAGATTATATTGCCCAGAAGCGAATAGGGAACCAACCAAACAAAAAAATGTCTTAAGGGGAATCTATCACCAGGTTTTTGCTACCTCATATGATAGCTGTATATTTGTAGGAAAAGTGACCTTGAATACAACTATGTATCACTTAGTTTCTAGACCAAACACACCCTCAGCAGTGATTAGCAGCTTACTGTAAATAGACAATTGTAACGTTCCACACTGTCTGTGGACTGGGATTGCTCGCTTTCCAGGTCTTGGAGGTAAACACTGGCACACTCAGGTTAAAACGAGTCCATTCGGTTTATTATTCACCAGTTTCAGCAGCCATTACACTGTCCATTACACATTCTGCTTTAACAAATGAACACAGTCTCTCACTGCTCCCGATGAATATTACACGGACTCCTGTCCGTTACCTGCTGGTGTCGGCCACACAGGTTCTCAGATCCCTCTTAGCTTCAGAGGTATCAAGTAAACATAGCACAAAATTCAGTCTCTTCCTCACAAATACTTCTCTCTCTGATCCCGATCAGCATAACACGGTTGTCAAAACCGTTACCTGTTGGATTGCCACACAGGTTCCTGGACGCTTCTTGTCCTCAGAGCTATCCTTAAGCATCATAGAATCATAGAATCATAGAATGGTAGAGTTGGAAGGGACCTCCGGGGCCCATTTTGGTCCAACCCCCTGCTCAAAGCAGGATTCTCTAAATCATCCCAGACAGATGCCTGTCCAGCCTCTGTTTGAAGACTTCCATCAATTAAAACACAGTCTCTTTCTCACAAATACTTCTCACCGGCATGAACACAATCTTTCTCTGACCCCGGTCAGCATACCACAGACTCCTGTCTGTCACCTGTTGACCACGCAGGTTCCTGGATCCCTCTTATCCGCAGAGGTCTCCAATAAACACCTCTCACTGATCCCAATCAGTATCGCTCATGGTTTTCAAGACCGTCCATTCCTCTGGCTCAGACTTGCCAGGACTGCTCCCTCAGTCTGTTGGACATCCAGCCTGGAAAATATGGGAGCTCTGTCCAGACTGACAGACTCCCAACACACTCTCTCACATGTGCAACACACCTTCCTTACATAGTTGTAACCCCTCCCAGTTACCTATCACATGGCTAGTCACATGCTCATGTCCTCATCACAGTTCCTCAAAATTCACAATCACACACATATCTTTAGGCAAAACGGGGTACAGTGAGCCCCCCTCACCACACAGCGAGGTAAATTGGGTAGCCTGACCCTCCCAACTCTCAAAGCTACCCTTAGCCCGGACCCAAATGTGAACAACAACTACTTAGAATTCACTTACACTTCAGAAAAAACACTCCGGGCTACATCACAGGGAGCTGCCATCAATATAATACATACCTCCCATTAACTATGCGGCCATTAGTATCGCCACACAATGTACACAGAAAGTGGTGTGGATAGGGGATCTTTTCTCAGCTCTGCTTCATGCTACATCTAAGAACACTGATTATGTTACAACTGCTATACCCAGTAACCTAAGTGATACATTGTTGGAATCAGCATTTTTTTTCTTACATTATGCTGCTCTCAGATGTGTTACTAGTCCAAACAACCTTCAACTGGCAAAGTTACACTTCACCAAACATAGCAAATCACAGACACCAGATATTAATCCAGAGTAGAGATGAGAGAACCTTTCAAGGTTCAGATCAGTTTGGATTTGCTGAACAGACCTACATTCGCCAAACCGTTCACCGAACCGTACCCAAACCCCAATAGATTCAATGGGAGGCAGAACCAAACACATAGACAACACCTTAAGGGTTGACAAAAATCTTCCGAAACAGCTAAAATTAGAGGCAGACACCATGAAAAGTGGCATCAATTGACCTATAGTAGAAATTTGAAAATGGCACAGCAGCAAGTCAGTCATGGGCCATGCATGAGGTGTCAGGGCCTGGCCCAGCATATACAGTTTGAAATTGAAGTTTCAATGAGGACCTGGTGGTGAAGGGAGTGGTGTAAGCCTTCTCAGCTGGGAGCACTGATACCTCATGAAACACCTCTATTTTTTTTTATTCCAGCCACACTCAGATGGCACAAACATCAGTTTCATAGACTACTATTGATAGAAAAATGTAAGAATAGTAACACAGGTAGTTGACTGATCAATTGACCCACAGTAGTATCTGTTATAATGGCACACAAGCAGTAAGCCATGGGTCATGCATGAGGTATCAGGGTCTGGCCCATCATTTAGAGCTTTGAATTGAAGTTTTAATGAGGACCTGGTGGATAAGGGAGTGGTGTAAGCTTTCTTAGATTGGAGATCTCATACCTCATGCAACATCTCTAATTTTTTTTTTATTCCAGCCTCACTCAGATGGCACAAACATCAGTTTCATAGACTACTATTGATATAAAAATATATGAATAGTAACACAGGTATTTGACTGTTCAATTAACCCACAGTAGAACCTATTATAATGGCACACAATCAGTCAGCCATGGGCCATGCATAAGATATCAGGGTCTGGCCCAGCATTTACAGCTTTGAATTGAAGTTTTAATGAGGACCTGGTGGTTAAGGGAGTGGTGTAAGCCTTCTTAGATGGGAGACAGTTGTGAATGTGCTAGAAATGAATTCTGAGCTGAAGCTCCCTCTGGTGGTTACAAACAGTACTGAACTATCCAATGAAGATTGTGAAGATTGGCGATCAGGTGTTACTGACTGGTCTTATATAAGGGAGGTTCCCTCCCATCAGGGTTGCCGTGATCAATTGTTCTGGTCTCATCTTTGATTCCTGTTCACTTTGTAGCTTGCTGTTTCGTGCCTACATCTTCTGCTAACAGATAAGACATTTTCTTCTTTTAGTTTTTTGTGCTTGCTTTTTGCATTTTGTCCTGCACTTCTGTGGGGGTCTGCCGGGTCCCCTCCGGGGGCTTGTGCTCCTCTCAGTTTAGTTCAGCCACTGTTGTTTGTTCATTTGCCTTTTCCAGTTTTTTCAGTGGCTGCTGTTTAGTTTTGTTGCACCAGAGAACTAATTTAGGTGGTAGAGGTCGTGTGATCTCAGGTGTTTTTGTAATTAGTAGTGTTGGTACTTTTCAGGGTTTTTTGGGATTGCAGTAAGTGTCCTTCCTATCCTTTTCTATTTAGGAAGTTTGGGCCCCAACGTTTGCTCATACTATTTTCTGTCTGTGTCTGTATTTCTTCTTGTCTAACCGCCATTACATGTTTGGGGGCTTTCTATGTTCTTTGGGGATCTGCTCCGGGGCAGATAGTTTTCCTCTTTCTGTCTTTAGGTGTAGTTAGCTTCTCAGGCTGTGACGAGGCGTCTAGGACCAACGTAGGTACGCTCCACGGCTGCCTTTAGTTGTGGTGGTTAGTCAGGGTACTGCAATCCCATAGATTCCAACCTCTCTGGTGTATTTCCTTTTTTGCCTGCTCTCCTCAGCTACCAAATCATAACAGGAGACCTCATATTATAAAAGGCCTCTAACACACCTTCCACCACAGGCAACCCACCAGATGGAGACCCAACTTGGAATCTCCACATTTCAAAAAATAATTGTCTCACACCACTAAAGTGGCATCAATTAGTAGAAATATTATAATAGGCCTCTGACACACCTTCCACCACAGGCAACCCACCAGATGGAGACCCAACTTGGAGTCTCCGCATTTCAATAAATAATTGTCACACAGCACAAAAGTGGCATCAATTTCCACAGAGTAGAAACAGTATATTAGGTCTCTGACGCATTTTCTACTACAAAAGACAAAAACACTGACTGGCACATCCAGACTAGTGTGAATAGGTGCATACCAGGGGAGACTACCCCCATATACAATATACAAAAAAGTTGCACTCTATCATGCTAAAGCATGTCAATGTGGAATATGTGAATCATAGAATCATAGAATGGTAGAGTTGGAAGGGACCTCCTGGGTCATCTGGTCCAACCCCCTGCTCAAAGCAGGATTCACTAAATCATCCCAGATAGATGTCTGTCCAGCCTCTGTTTGAAGACTTCCATTGAAGGAGAACTCACCACCTCTCGAGGTAGCCTGTTCCACTCATTGATCACTCTAACTGTCAAAAAGTTTTTTCTAATATCTAATTTGTGTCTCCTCCCATTCAGTTTCATCCCATTCTTCTAGTCTTTCTGTGTGCAAATGAGAATAAATATAATCCTTCTACAATGTGACAGCCCTTGAGATATTTGTATACAGCTATTAAGTCACCTCTCAGTCTTCTTTTTTGCAAGCTAAACATTCCCAAATCCTGTAACCGTTCCTCATAGGACATGGTTTGCAGACCGAACACCATTCTGGTCGCTCTTCTCTGAACTTGCTCCAGTTTGTTGATGTCTTTTTTAAAATGTGGTGCCCAAAACTGGACACAGTATTCCATATGAGGTCTGACCAAAGAGGAGTAGAGGGCAATAATGACTTCACGTGATCTAGACTGTATGCTTCTGTTAATACATCCCAGAATTGTATTTGCCTTTTTTGCTGCTGCATCACACTGTTGACTCATGTTCAGTCTGTGATCTATTAGTATACCCAAGTCTTTTTCACATGTGCTGTTGCATAGCCTTATTCCTCCCATTCTGTATACGCTTTTTTCATTTTTATTTCCCAGATGAAGTACTTTGCATTTTTCCGTTAAAAACCATTCTGTTAGTTGCTGCCCACTGCTCCAGTTTATTTATATCTTTTTGAATCCTCTCTCTCTCTTCTCTAGTATTAGCTATCCCTCCTAGCTTTGTGTCATCAGCAAATTTAATCAGTTTACCCTCAATTCCTTCATCTAAATCATTGATAAAGATGTTGAACAATACAGGGCCCAAGACAGAGCCTGTGGTACCCCACTTGATACATTCTTCCAACTCGATGTGCAGCCATTTACTACCACTCTTTGGGTCCTATCACTAAGCCAGTTATGAATCCACCTAACAGTTGCCTTGTCCATTCCATACTTAGTCATTTTTTCATAAGGATTGTGTGAGATAATTTGTCAAAATTTGAATAGCAATACGGCTTTTGAGTATTAGGAAAATTTTGAGTCGCTTAACATAAAATTTGGCTGAATATTATCTGCCCACCAACCATCGTCAAGGTGGTCTCAGTCTGATGGGTCTGAGTCGCACAGCCAGGGCCTGTGGGGTACTCGGCACCGAGCTCGTTCACTTCAATGGGGGATGTCACGGGTAGCACAGCTCGGTCCGTGGCCCTGGGGCTCACCTCAATAAAAGGGGGATATTTACAGGGGATTAAAGTATATACAGTTTGTTCGTGACGCCACCTGTGGTACCTGGTCAGGGTGACCAGGGCTGCAGGGTAGATCTGCTGAGGGGTTGTTACTGGGCAGCAAGGTGTTAAGTCTTCCACAGGCAAGACTGGGTCCCTCAGGGTAGATGGCGGTGTAGGGGTGCAGGATAGAGAAGGGTGCTTTCAGCCGCAGGAGCAATAAGGCAGACACACACATGAAAGTCTCTTTCTGTACCTTTACTGATGGTAGTTGCACACACGTCCCGGGAAGCTGGCAGGGTGGAGGATGCACGTCCAGTTTTCCCACTGAGTAGGTGTAGGGCCTCCTTACTCCTGTTGTGTGAGTTTCTGACCTGTATGAAACAAAGTCTAACTCTGTCTTCACTTATACGCCCGGCTGACTTTGTGGTGGAGCCTTCTCTTGGATCGAACAGTGTCTCTGTATGCAGCGTCCTGCTAGACCCCCGTCTTCCTGACCCGGTTACGTATCAGCTCTCCTGGGCCCCTGCGACCTGAAGTCCAGCAGGGTCTCCGGTATCTCCTACTAGTCGTGTAGATGCTAGTAAGCTCGGACCCGGTGTCCGGTGGTGCAGAGTAGAGGTAAGCTATCAATGCTGTTTCAACCTCTGTTACTCTCTTCTTCTCTTCCACTCGCCTTTCGTCCTACTCCGACCCTTAACATAAGCACACTAGCAGTAGATAGCTGATTCTTCCTTCTCTTCACCGCTCTCAAAGCGTCGGCATGCTTGCTCACTGAAGCTACACTCAGTTGACTCAGTTCTGACCAGGCTGAAGTGGCTATCTTTCTCCACTCGTACTAGCCTCCACACATTGAACTAAGCTCAAGGCTGCAATCTTCAGGTGCTCTCAATAACTGTTGTTCCCTTTCCTTCTTTCTTTCTGTAATGCTCTGTCTGAAGCAGCTATCAGGACCTTCCGTCTACTGATCTGTGCACACTTCTCGGAGCTGACTCTCCACACTCCAAAGGAACTAACACTCTCAACTTTCTGAGGTAATCTGATCTGTCTGAGGTGACTAGACTGATCTGAACTCTCTCTCTCAGCTCATCTGAGGTGATCACTAAGACTAACTTCTCCCAGCTCACAGGCTAATCTGACTGCTGTGGCTTCACCATCCTTATATATATACTCTCTACAAGGGCTCCCTCTGGTGGCTCCTGGGATTGGTGAAGCTGTGAATGAATATCAGGTACATGTAGGTGTTACCTTTGGTGCATCCTCCTGGGACATGTGGCTCCAAGCGCAGCTGGGCTCACAGGTCCCTGACCTGAGTGAATACCTCTCTAAGGCTGATGTCTGAATTCCTGGGTGAATGTGGACACCTCTGTCAGCAATGGCTGCATTTCTGGGTAAGTAGGGACCTTCTGTAATTAAAATCACCACCTGTTGGAGGGCGGAGTGCTTGGTCAGTAAGCTAACATACAAAAGACAAAAAAACTGACTGGCACATCCAGACTAGTGTGAATAGGTGCATACCAGGAGGAGCTACCTCCATATACAATATACAAAATAAGATTGCACTCTATCATGCTAAAGCATGTCAATGTGGAATATGTGAAATTTGAATAGCAATACGGCTTTGGAGTATTAGGAAAAATTTGAGAGGCTTAGCATAAAATTTGGCCAAATATTATCTGCCCAACCATCGTCAAGGTGGTCTGATGGTCCCTGACTTGTGTGAATACCTCTCTAAGGCTGATGTCTGAATTCCTGGGTGAATGTACAAATTGCCTCTTCAAAAAAAGAGGCAATTGGAGATACTGATTTGGCTTTTATCCTAAGTCATATTACAAGACTCGTTAAAGGGTTGATTGTGACTTGTAGGATCGCTACTTCCAATAGGTGGCGCTATAGAGTACATGTCCTCTTTTTTTGAAGAGGCAATTTGCATATAAAATTTCCCAGAGGAGCATTGCACGCCGAATAAGCCTCCTTACCTCGACACGCCAGAGCTGGTATGTCACTCTCCACAAGGAGAAACCTTACCCCTTAGATCCTGGGTGAATGTGGACACCTATGTCAGCAATGCCTGCATTTCTGGGTAAGTAGGGACCTTCTTGTACTGTGTTCAGCCGGTGAACAGGCTGGTCTAAAAAATGTGTTAAATGACTTACAGAAATTGCTGCTGCAGCTAATGCTTTGGCAATGACGCCTTGATATTAACGGGGTTGGACAACTACAACTGGGATGAAACCTGTATGCCCCACTGCTGTCTGAAAGAAAACCACTCTTAAGATTGTCTACAAGCGTATTTCGATACTCCAGCATGCACACATCCCTTTCCGGGGGGTGGAGCTTCTGGCAAAATTAACTCTTGTACCATGCATCTAGCAGAGTAGCAATCCAGTAGTCAGCACTATTTATAACCCTAAGAATGCAGGCATCGTGTTGAAGATAATACAGCAAGAAGGTGCTCATGTGTTAGCAGCTTCCATGAGGTCTAAGACCATGCTGTGTTGGTGGCGGGGTAATTCTCAAGGTTGCTTCCTCCGTCCCCTCCCACCATCCACAGAGAACAGAGAGAGTATATCTTCATTTCCTGACTGTTGCACGTCCCTCACCTTGTCCCCCTCAATTTGTTCCTCGGCTTCTGAGTCTTCACTAACAGTTTGTCTGGTACCATGAGTCCCCACCTCTGGGCAGCCTCAGCACAGCCAGGCACCCCTTCATCCCAGCCTGCGGCCTGCAGCAATGGTAACAGTAAGGTATATACGCATTATAAGATGCACCCCCATTTTCCCAAAAAATTTTGGAGAAAAAAAGTGTGTCTTACAATCCGTAAAATACGGTATATCTTGACATCAACAAAAAATGTATATTGGGTATCAAACATTGTATATTTAACCATATATATAACATGACTGAAAAATTCTAATATTTGTCATAAAATGTGTATTAACCACCTATAACAGGATCAAAATTTTCCAATCATCTACTATTTATACACAGTATTTTCTTGATCCCAAGAAGACCAAAAGTCAGTATTCTAATACTATATAAAGAAATCATAAAATCAATAATCAAAATTATTTGATCCTCTAGGAGATTTGGCTGCTGTCAGAATAGAACTGACAATATGATCAGTGTCCTCAGCATGTTTAATGCAGGACATAGACAAAAAAATCCTGCTATAAAAAAAGACTATGTCACTTTCAAAAGTGCCATTTCCAAAAGATGAAATACAAAAATCCTGCTGTAGCTTAAATACAATAAGTGTATATGGACCTTTCAATCGACCGATGATAAAAAAAACCTTCCTGTTAGGTGATTCTTCTGGTTGGTATAGATATGGAAAAGCAGTGAATGACTATACTTATCCATTTCCTCCAATTGGCAAAAAAGCAAAAGAAATACGTGATCAGTGTCCTCAATATCAACATATTTAAACCAGATGCTGATGAAAATTTCCAATGTAGAGTAGCATACGCACTTCCATGAATACCACTTCCAAAAACAGGACATGCGAGGGTCCCACTATAGTTTGATGACAACAAGGACACTCCAATCGGCTGATGAGACAATAAGCTTCTAATTAATTGAAAGCTACCAATGTGATTCTTCTGGTTTATATTGATATGCGATGATGACCATATGAATATATTCCTTCTGTTAGGCCCAAGAACGAGAACAACTCCAATAAAGCTTGAGAGTAATTTATTCCCATGAAGTAAAATGTTTATATGTACACATATAAATTTATACCCCCCTTCTTATGCATACTATATATATTTCTTCACACACATACTGTATATAAAAGTAATTTTGCATCCTATACACACACCTCCTTTCACTAGCACATATCACCTCCACATTCACTACATAGGTCAGATCACACATTTTTCACACAAATTTAATATATGTATTTATTTCATCACAATAACCACATTTGTGTTTTTCTTACACTTTATCACCATTAAGGTTTGTTTTTGTCACTGGTACTTTTTATTAAGCATACTTCATTCCTGTCGCATATTGTTCTATTTCGGAAAAGCACTCTTGTAGTGCACATGCGCCAAACATTGTCAAATGCTAGACTAGCCCTTCCATGGCGATAGGTGTGTGCGGTGACTTTCGCCTTTGCCCACTTGGGACATGGCAGAACCCTTGTTTTCCACCGCAGCTACGGATGGGAAGTCATATAACAGCAGTGGCATCGTAACCGGAGACGCCACTAGGACCTAAGCACTCATCAGTGCACTAATTTGATGGTGATTGGTACATTCTAACCATGTGACTCAATGGCCAATATATGTTCTCCAATTGACATTCATCACCCTTACTACGCTAGTGTTAATTGGTCTAATATAACCGCGCGATTTGGCTTCTTTAATACATTTCCTTTGTATGGCTCTTTTTACTATAAATAATCATGAGGCCCTTCCATCTGTACACGCCCCCGGAAGAAGGTAGGTGAAACGAGCGTCAGGGTGAGGGATGCAGCCAGTACCTCAATTTCTACATATATAATCAGGTAAATTAAACTTGTGGTACCACATTTAACTACATAAATATTTATCATATGAATATGTTTAAATAGCGCTACTAGTGATTTGAGACTCTCTGACTGTGTGCACTATGCACTTTATGTTTACCAGATTCTAATGTCTACTGTTATGCTTCGGTAACTGAGGAGAAATAGCAAAAAATAGCAAAAGCGGTAATACACCAGAGAGGCTGGAACCTATTGGATTGCAGTAACCTGAACTAACCACACAACTAGAGGTAGCCGTGGAGCGTTCCTACGTTGATCCTAGACGCCTCGTCATAGCCTGAGAGATAACTACTCCTAAAGGCAGAAAGATGAAAGCAATCTGCCCCGGAGCAGATCCCCAAAGAAAATAGGAAGCCCCCAAACATATAATGGCGGTTAGACAAGAAGATAGCACGGACACAGACAGAAAATAGAATGAGCAAATGTTGGGGCCCAATCTGTCTAGACAGAAAAGTACAGGAAAGAATTCTGACTGCAATCCAACAAAAACCCTAAAAAATACCAGCACTTCTGATTGCCAAAAAACCTGAGATCACACTATCTCTACCACCTAAATCAGATCTCTGGTGTAACAAAACAAAGCCGCAGCCACTGAAAAAACAGGAAAAAGCAAATGAACAAATAACAGTGGCTACAGATAAATTGAGAGGAGCACAGGCCCCAGGAGGGGACCCGGCTGACCTCCACAAAAGTGCAGAAAACTATGAAAAAAGCAAGCACAAAAAGAAAAGCAGAAAATATCTTATCTGAAAACAGCAGGTGCAGGCAAGGAACCACAATTGAGACAAGAACAATTGATCACCGGCGACCATCATGGGAGGGAACCTCCCTTATATCAGTCCAGTCCGTGATTCCAGATTGCCATTCCTCGCTGAAAGGTTCAGTACTGTCTGTAACCACCAGAGGGAGCCTCTGCTCAGAAACCATCTCTAGCACATTCACAACACATGTCTACTTTACATCAGCACAATTTTGGAAACAAATTTTTTTTGTTAGTAAGTTATAAGGGTTAAAATTTAACCAGCAATTTCTCATTTTTACAACACCATTTTTTTAGGGACCACATCACATTTGAAGTCACTTTGAGGTATCTATATGATAGAAAATGCCCAAAAGTGACACCATTCTAAAAACTGCACCCCTCAAGGTGCTCAAAATTACATTCAAGAAGTTTATTAACCCTTTAGGTGCTTCACAGGAATATTTGGAATGCCTTAAAAAATGAGCATTTAACTTTTTTTCACAAAATATTTAGCTCAGATCAATTTTTTTTTAATTTTACCAAGGATAATAGGAGAAATTGGACCACAATAGTTGTTGTACAATTAGTCCTGAGTATGCTGATACTCCATATGTGGGGGGAACCACTGTTTGGGAGCATGGCAGAGCTCGGAAGGGAAGGAGCGCCATTTGACTTTTCAATGCAAAATTGGCTGGAATTCAGGTTGTATAAAGAACCCCTGATGCGCCTAAACAGTGGAAATCCCCAAGTAACACCATTTTGGAAAGTAGATCCCCTAAGGAACGTATCTAGATGTGTGGTGAGCACTTTGAACCACCAAGTGCTTAACAGTAGTTTATAACGTAGAGCTGTAAAAATAAAAAATCATAATTTTTCCACAAAAATGATCTTGTCACCCACAATTTTTTATTTCCCAAGGGTAACAGGAGAAATTGGACCCCAAAAGTTATTGTGCAATTTGTCCTGAGTAGGGTTGAGCATTCCGATACTGCAAATATCGGGTATCGGCCGATATTGGCTGTATCGGAATTCCGATTCCGAGTACCGATATTTTCGTCTTATCGGATACCGGAATCGGGATTGTCACTGTCACTGTCAGTGTCCGTCGGTCGGGTCTGTCAGGAGTCAGCGGCACTTACCTGGCAGAAGATCTCCGGCGGTCACGTCTTGGACTGCTTGATGGCCGCAATCTTCTTTCCCCCGGCGGTCACATGCAGTTTCTCCGCGATAACTGCAGTGACTGCTGGGTAATCCCGGCCGTAAAGCAGTCAGTCCGATGACGTCACCGCCGGGGAAGCAGGTAATCAGCTGTGCTGCGTCGAGATGACAGGCTCTGCCTGTCATTGCGATGTAGCAGAGTTGGATCGTCGTGGGACTGTCGTTATGGACTGCGTCGGACAGGTGGTATACTGTTGGTTTGTTTTTTTTTCTTTTTTTTACAGGAGATCGATGGCGTCGCAGGAATGAGAGAGTAATAAAATTAATGAAAACTGTGTTGTCTCTTTTATTTCATTAAAATACTTTTTTCTTGCTTTGTCTTTTTTTATACATTTAATAACTTTGGGATTAATAATGGATCGGTGTCTTATTGACACCTCTCCATTATTAACCGGGCTTATTGTCACCGTGCAATCAACGGTGACATTAACCCCTTATTACCCCGCTTGCCACCGCTACAGGGCAAGTGGGAAGAGCCGGGTAAAGTGCCACAATTGGCACATCTTTTGATGCGCCAAATGTGGGGCTGCTGTAGCCTGGTATTATCAGGCTGTTGAGGGCCAAAATCCATGGGCCTTGACAGTCTTTTAATACCAGGCCGCAGCAGTCTGCATTTTACTTGGCTGGTTAACAAAAATAGGGGGGATCCCCACGCCGTTTTTTTTTCGAGGGGATCCCCTAGTTTTGTTAACCAGCCAAGCTAAGCAGACTGCTGTGGCCTGGTATTATCAGGCTGGCAAGGTCCATGGATATTGGATCCTTACCAGCCTGAAAAACCAGGCCTCAGCGGTCTGCTTCATCTGGCTGGTTAACAAAAATAGGGGGGACCCCACGCCAATTTTTTTTCGAGGGGATCCCCTATTTTTGTTAATCAGCCAAGATATGCAGACTGCTGTGGCCTGGTATTATCAGGCAGGCAAGGTCCATGGATCTTGGCTCCTTAACAGCCTGAAAATCCAGGCCTCAGCGGTCTGCTTCATCTGGCTGGTTAACAAAAATAGGGGGGACCCCACGCCAATTTTTTCGAGGGGATCCCCTATTTTTGTTAATCAGCCAAGATATGCAGACTGCTGTGGCCTGGTATTGTCAGGCTGGCAAGGTCCATGGATCTTGGCTCCTTAACAGCCTGAAAATCCAGGCCTCAGCGGTCTGCTTCATCTGGCTGGTTAACAAAAATAGGGGGACCCCACGCCAATTTTTTTCGAGGGGATCCCCTATTTTTGTTAATCAGCCAAGATATGCAGACTGCTGTGGCCTGGTATTATCAGGCAGGCAAGGTCCATGGATCTTGGCTCCTTAACAGCCTGAAAATCCAGGCCTCAGCGGTCTGCTTCATCTGGCTGGTTAACAAAAATAGGGGGGACCCCACGCCAATTTTTTTCGAGGGGATCCCCTATTTTTGTTAATCAGCCAAGATATGCAGACTGCTGTGGCCTGGTATTATCAGGCTGGCAAGGTCCATGGATCTTGGCTCCTTAACAGCCTGAAAATCCAGGCCTCAGCGGTCTGCTTCATCTGGCTGGTTAACAAAATAGGGGGGACCCCACGCCAATTTTTTTCGAGGGGATCCCCTATTTTTGTTAATCAGCCAAGATATGCAGACTGCTGTGGCCTAGTATTATCAGGCTGGCAAGGTCCATGGATCTTGGCTCCTTAACAGCCTGAAAATCCAGGCCTCAGCGGTCTGCTTCATCTGGCTGGTTAACAAAAATAGGGGGGACCCCACGCCATTTTTTTTTCGAAGGGAACCCCTATTTTTGTTAATCAGTTCCCTCTGACGTCACTGATTGTGTCCCTGGCTGACCTGAAGTGAAAGTGGAAAGCAATCAATTAAGCTTTCCACTTAAGGGCCCGTCTCACATAGCGATATCGCTACCGAGATCGCTGCTGAGTCACTAGTTTTGTGACGCAGAAGCGAGCTCACCAGCGATATCGCTGTGTGTGACATTCAGCGACGATCAGCCCCCCTGCCGGGTATCGCTGATCGTCGCTGAAATGTCAGGACCTTTTTTTGATCTCTGGTTTCCCGCTGACAGGCACGCATCGCTGCGTGTGACAGGCGGGAGACCAGCGATCCGCTGGTAACCAAGGTACACAGCGGGTTTCCAGTCGCGGGCTGTGCCTAGAAACCCGCTGTGTACCTTGGATACCAGCGCCCTGATGCAGGGAGCTGGTATCCAAGGTACACAGCGGGTTTCCAAGCGCTGCGCGGTGCCTGGAAACCCGCTGTGTACCTTGGTTACCAGCGGATCGCTGGTCTCCCGCCTGTCACACGCAGCGATGCGTGCCTGTCAGAGGGAAACCAGCGATCAAAAAAAGGTCCTGACATTTCAGCGACGATCAGCGATACCCGGCAGGGGGGCTGATCGTCGCTGAATGTCACACACAGCGATATCGCTGGTGAGCTCGCTGCTGCGTCACAAAACTAGTGACTCAGCAGCGATCTCGGTAGCGATATCGCTATGTGAGACGGGCCCTTAAGCGATGTTACCCGCAGTGTCGCTGTCCCAGATCGCTGCCTGAGCTGCCTGTTTGGCAGCTCAGCAGCGATCATGTAGCGATACACCAGCGATCCTGACAAGTGCATATCGTTGTCGGGATCGCTGGTGTATCGTTATGTGACACCCAGCCTTTACTCTCCTGTCAGGCAGGAGAGGAACTCATTCATTTGGGGTTTACTGTGAGGCTGCAGCATTAGCTGCGGTCCCTGCAGTAAACATTAACCCTTTCTGAAGGATTACACCGTGGGACCTGACTGTGCATGGGATAGGTAAGAATAATTTTGCTTTTTTATTTTATTTTTATTACAGGAAATGGTTTTTGCAGTAAAATAAAAGATGGTCAAAAACATGTGTCTTTATTTCATTAAAATGATTTTTAATTAAAGTGTGTGTGTTTTATTTTTATTTCATGCAATAGGATTAATAATTGATAGTTGTCTAATTGACAGCTCTCAATTATTAACCTGGCTTAAGGTCACCTTTCAATAGCAAGGTGGCTTTAACCCCATATTAACCCATTCGCCACCGCTACAGGGCAATGGGAATAGACGGGCAAAGTGCCAGAAAGTGCGAATCTAATTATAGATTTGTCTTTCCTGGGGTGTCTGGGGGCAGATGTTAGTAGCCGGGGGGGGGGGAAATAATGGTCCCTCTCTGGGCTATTATTATCTGCCCCCACTCACTGGCTTTGTCTGTCTGGTTGCGAAAATAGGGCGGGAGCCCACGCATTTTTTTTCAGCAATTTTACACCTCATATATATATATATACATGTCATTGAATTTGTGACACATATATATATATATTTATATTTGTAGTTCATACACTTCTACATAGTATAATAGCCGCTAATTCAATTGCCGGCTTTTGTGAAAATGCAGAACCCGACATGAAATGACACTTGGTGTACATAGGGTTAACCATGTCTTTTCATGTCCTTTGCTATCTAATTTGCACAAACAATTAAATCAGTCTATGTGTGCAAAATTTCACACCTGTAGGGGTTAATTAAAGGTGTAAATTCGTAGCAAAAAAGTCCGTTTTTTTTACAACGAATTTACACCTTTAATTAACCCCTACAGGTGTGAAATTTTGCACACATAGACTGATTTAATTGTTTGTGCAAATTAGATAGCAAAGGACATGAAAAGACATGGTTAACCCTATGTACACCAAGTGTCATTTCATGTCGGGTGACCCGACATGAAATGACACTTGGTGTACATAGGGTTAACCATGTCTTTTCATGTCCTTTGCTATCTAATTTGCACAAACAATTAAATCAGACTATGTGTGCAAAATTTCACACCTGTAGGGGTTAATTAAAGGTGTAAATTCGTAGCAAAAAAGTCCGTTTTTTTTACAACGAATTTACACCTTTAATTAACCCCTACAGGTGTGAAATTTTGCACACATAGACTGATTTAATTGTTTGTGCAAATCAGATAGCAAACGACATGAAAAGACATGGTTAACCCTATGTACACCAAGTGTCATTTCATGTCGGGTGCTTCTGTCTTTTCACTGAAGCCGGCTTTACCCGGCAATTGAATCAGAGGATATTTTACTATGTAGAAGTGAATAAACTATACATATATGTATATATATATGTCACAATGACATGTATATATATATATATATATATGTATTCTATGTGTGTATATTTAGTGTTTACAAGGAAAGAATGGGGTTTTTTTAGTTGCGATATTTTGTTCCCATAGACTTACATGGGACTTCCGGTATCGGTATCGGGTATCGCCGATATTTTAGTGATATCGGCGATACCATTCCGATTCCGATACTTTAGGATATCGGAAAGTATCGCTCAACTCTAGTCCTGAGTACGCTGATACTCCATATGTGGGGGTAAACCACTGTTTGGGCACATGGCAGAGCACGGAGGTCAAGGAGCACCGTTTGATTTTTTCAAATCAAAATTGGCTGGAATTGAGATAGTATGCCATGTCGCGTTTGGAGAGCCCCTGATGTGCCTGAACATTGAAAACCCCCCACAAGTGACCCCATTTTGGAAACTAGACCCCAAAAGGAACTTGTCTAGATGTGTGGTGAGAACTTTGAACCTCCGGGTATTTCACTAAAGTGTATAACGCCCGAGCGTGAAAATAAACAAAATTATATTTTTTCCACAAACATGATTTTTAAGTCCCCAATTTTTTATTTTCCCAAGGGTAACAGAAGAAATTTGACCCCAAAAGTTGTTGTCCAATTTGTCTTGAGCATGCTGATACCCGATATGTGGGAGAAAACTACAGTATGGGCACACATCGGGGCTCAGAAGGGAAGTAGTGACGGTTTGGAATGCAGACTTTGATGGAATGGTCTGTGGGTATCATGTCGCACTTGGAGAGCCCCTATTGTGCCTAAACAGTGGAAAACCCCCACAAGTGACCCCATTTTGGAAACTAGACCCCCCCCAAGGAACTTATCTAGAACTTTGAACCGACAAGTGCTTCACAGAAGTTTATAACGTAGAGTCATAAAAATAAAAAATCATATTTTTTTCCACAAAAATTATATTTCCGCCCCAAATTTTTTATTTTCCCAAAGGTAATAGAAGAAATTAGACCCCAAGAGATATTGTGCAATTTATCCTGAGTTTGCTGATACCCCATATGTAAACCACTGTTTGGGTGCATGGCAGAGCACGGAAGGGAAGGAGAACTATTTGACTTTTTCAATGCAGAATTGGCTGGAATTGAGATCAGAAGCCATGTCACATTTGGAGAGCCCCTGATGTGAATAAACAGTGGAAACCCCCCAATTATAACTCCAACCCTAACCCCAACACACCCCTAACTCTAATCCCAACTGTAACTATAACCCTAACCACAAACCTAACCCTAACACACCCTAACCCTAATCCCAACCCTAATCCTAACCCTAACCCTAACGGAAAAATGGAAATAAATACATTTTTTTAATTTTATTAATTTCCCTAACGAAGGGGGTGATAAAGGGGGGTTTGACTTACTATTTATAGTGGGTTTTTATATTGGGTTTTTATTATTGGCAGCTGTCACACGCTAAAAGATGCTTTTTATTGCAAAAAATAGTTTTTGCATCATCACATTTTGAGAGCTATAACTTTTCCATATTTTGGCCGACAGAGTCATGTAAGGTCTTATTTTTTGCGGGACGAGTTGATGGTTTTATTAGTACCATTTATGCACACATGACATTTTTTGATCGCTTTTTATTCCGATTTTTGTGAGGCACAATGAACAAAAGCCAGCAATTTATGAATTTCTTTTGGGGGGGCCTTTATACCGTTCTGCGTGTGGTAAAATTGATAAAGTAGTTTTATTATTCAGTTTAGTATGATTACAGCGATACCTCATTTGTATTTTTTTATGTTTTGGTGCTTTTATACAACAAAAACTATTTTATATAAAAAATAATTATTTTTGCATCGCTTTATTCTGGAAGCTATAACTTTTTTATTTCTTCACTGATGATGCTGTATGGTGGTTCGTTTTTTGCGGGACAAGATGATGTTTTCAGCGCTACCATGTTTATATATATCCATCTTTTTGATTGCGTGTTTTTCCAGTTTTGTTTCGGTGGCATGATGACTAGAGTTGAGCGATACTTTCCGATATCAATAAGTATCGGATCGGAATGGGTATCGCCGATACCCAAAAAGTATCGGCGATACCCGATACCGATACCGGAAATCCAATGTAAGTCTATGGGAACAAAATATTGGAATTAAAAAAAACCCCATTCTTGCCTTGTAGGTTAATTGTACATGAAGGAAAACAACAAAGAGTAATGTAGAATGTATTGGGGGAGGTTGAGGAGACATTAAAGGCATAGATGTTTAACCCAATCAAATGAAATAGCAGTAATCCTTTTTTTTTAAAGACGTTTGGATTGACGAAGAAATTGACAATGTTGTTAACCTTTTTTCTATTTTGGCAAATATGTATGTTTCACAACTTCCATGCTCTTCACCTTTTTAACTTCTGCCACACTTTCTCCTTCATAATCTTCAGCAGCATCATCTTTTTCATCAAATTATTCTTCATCTTCACCTTATTTATCTTCTTCTTAAACTTATTGCTATTCATCTTTTTGTTAACATTACTCATATTGTTCTTATTAAACTATTATTCTTCTTCATATTCTACTTCATCTTCATCATATTCTATTTGTGACATAGATTCCTGTACTTGTAATCTGTAAAAGTATGAATTTTTCATCCTTCCGTTCTTGCTGTCACCAAAGATTTAAATTACAACAGTGTTTATCCGCGTTCAGTTTAGCCTGCAGCAGCAGCAGCAGGCCTTATCCAGGGGCACCACGAGGAGGAACGGACTCACCCCCATACACTGCTTAGTCTTCTTCTGCTTATAAATTAGAGCATATATTTAGCTCTTAATTTTGGTCTTATACTTCATGTTCTTCTGCTTTTTGATCTTCTGCTTATTGTTCTTCTGTCTCTTGTTCTGTATCTTGTAGTTTGTCTTAACCTTCTTTTGTCCTGTTGGTGATTCTTCTGGGTAATCTTTTATTTGTTCTTTGTGATGGTGTTCAGGCTGGTTGGCTTGATGCTCTTCGTCCTTGTGGTCGTCGTCTTCTTCGGGGTGGTCATCAGGGTCGTCGTCTTCATTGTTGGAGATCCATAGTGATTACCCAAAAAAACATTTAAAAAATCTTCAATTTGGAAATGTAGCTGAAGGTACAAGAAGGCTGACTAACTTCCGAGAACCAGCTGACGTTACTGGAACCCGGATGGGTATCAGATGGTACAAGAGACAATGGAAGTTACGAGGACCAGCTGACTGTGCTGGAACCCGGAGGGGCAGCAGAAGGAAAAAAGCCAATGGCACAACCGAGGACCAGCTGGCGTTACTGGTACACGGTTACTAAGCAGGAGGTACCTGTGCTTCAAAGCACTACCAAGGACTAGCAGATGTTGCTGGAACTCGGATACCGAGATGGAGGCACCTAGGCCAAAGGCACTGCGGAGAACCAGCTTACGGTACTGGAACCCGGACGGGTAGCAGAAGGTACAAGAGCCAATGGAAGTAACGAGGACCAGCTGACTGTACTCGAACCCGGAGGGGCAGCAGAAGGAAAAGAGCCAATGGCACAACCGAGGACCAGCTGACGTTACTGGGACACGGTTACTAAGCAGGAGGTACCTGTGCTCCAAAGCACTACCAAGGACCAGCAGACGTTGCTGGAACTCGGATACCGAGATGGAGGCACCTAGGCCAAAGGCACTGCGGAGAACCAGCTGACGGTACTGGAACCCGGACGGGTAGCAGAAGGTACCCATGGAAATTTAAGTTGACAGGCCGCGAGCCGGCCGCAGTTACCGAATCCCACAGTCCTACAGTGGGTGATTGTCCTATTGTCACAACGGAAACAGCCTTTATTTACATATCCCGCAGCACACATAGGAAGCACCTAAACTGCAGGCACCATAGAGTCGGCTAACCCGACCGCAACACGACAGGACAACTTATTGGAGGCTAAGTGACGTTTACACTGACAGGAAACAGCTGGCGTGCTGTAACCAGTCTGGGCAGGAGTGAGTACCCGTGCCAATTACACTTCCGAGCAACAACTGGCGGTGTTGGAGCCCAGGGATGAGAGGAGAACAGAGTGGAGGCAGCAGGACTTTTTGCCGTTCACACAGCAGGGGAACAGCTGACATTACTGAACCCCAGTAACACAGGAGCAAGTGTTGACTGTGCTAACAGCACTTCCGAGCAACAACTGGCGGTGTTGGAGCCCAGGGATGAGGGAGAACAGAGTGGAGGCCGCAAGACTTTTTGCCGTTCACACAGCAGGGGAACATCTGACATTACTGAACCCCAATAACACAGGAGCAAGTGTTGACTGTGCTAACAGCACTTCCGAGCAAAACTGGGGTGTTGGAGCCCAGGGATGAGAGGAGAACAGAGTGGAGGCAGCAGGACTTTTTCCGTTCACACAGCAAGGGAACAGCTGACATTACTGAACCCCAATAACACAGGAGCAAGTGTTGACTGTGCTAACAGCACTTCCGAGCAACAACTGGCGGTGTTGGAGCCCAGGGATGAGAAGAGAACAGGGTGGAGGCAGCAGGACTTTTTGCCGTTCAACAGCAGGGGAACAGCTGACATTACTGAACCCCAGTAACACAGGAGCAAGTGTTGACTGTGCTAACAGCACTTCCGAGCAACAACTGGCGGTGTTGGAGCCCAGGGATGAGAAGAGAACAGGGTGGAGTGTTATGATTTGGTAGCTGAGGAGTGCAGGTAAAAAAAGGCAATACACCATAGCAGTTGGAAACTATGAGATTGCAGTACCCTGACTAACCACCACAACTAGAGACAGCCGTGGAGCGTTCCTACGTTGGTCCTAGACTGCCTCGTCACAGCCTGAGAAACTAACTACACCTAAAGATAGATATAGGAAAGCTATCTGCCCGGAGCAGAACCCCAAAGACAATAGAAAGCCCCCAAACATGTAATGGCGGTTAGACAAGATGAAATACTGACACAGAAAGAAAATAGTATGAGCAAACGCTGGGGCCCAAACTAACTAAATAGAAAAGGACAGGAAGGGTACTTACTGCAATCCCAGAAAACCCTGAAAAGCACCAACACCACTAATTTCAAAAACACCTGAGATCACACGACCTCTACCACCTAAATTAGTTCTCTGGTGTAACAAAATCAAAACAGCAGCCACTGAAAAAACTGGAAAAAGCAAAAGTACATACATAAGTGGCTGAACTAAACTGAGAGGGCAAAAGCCCCCGGAGGGGACCATGAAGGCCCCCACAGAAGTGCAGGACAAAAATGCAAAAATATAGCACAAAAACAAAAAGAAGAAAATGTCTTATCTGTTAGCAGGAGATGCAGACACGACACAGCAGGCTACAAGGGAAACAGGAATGAAGGATTCAGACCAGAACAATTGATCACCGGCAACCCTGATGGGAAGGTGACTCCCTTATATAAGACCAGTCAGTAACACCTGATTCCCAGTCCTCACAATCTTCACTGGACAGACCAGCACCGCTTGTAACCACCAGAGGAAGCCTCTGCTCAGAACTAATTTCAAACCCATTCACAACAGTACCCCCCCCTTGAGGAGGGGTCACCGAACCCTCACCTGAGCAACCAGGCCGGTCAGGATGAGTTCTATGATACGCACGGATAAGTCTCCTAGCATGGATGTCCGAAGCAAACACTCAAGAATTGTCTTCCTGACCATAACCTCTCCATTTAACCATATACTGGAGTTTCCGTCTAGAAAAACGAGAATCTAATATTTTCTCAACCACATACTCCAGATTGCCCTCAACCAAAACAGGATCAGGAGGCACAGCAGCAGGAACCACTGGCTCAACAAACCTCTTCAACAAGGACTTGTGGAACACGTTATGGATCTTAAATGTCCCTGGAAGAAGCAAACGAAAAGGAACAGGATTAATAATCTCCATGATTTTATAAGGTCCAATGAACCTAGGCTTAAATTTAGGAGATGCCACTCTCATAGGAATATTCTTTGAGGACAACCAGACCAAGTCCCCCACTTTAAACCGAGGACCATCAGTCCTATGCCGGTTAGCAAACCGCTGGGCCTTCTCCTGAGAGAGGGACAACCTCTCCACTACCTGGTCCCAAATCTGTTGCATACGCTCCACAACAGAGTCAACACCTGGACAGACAGAAGCCTCCGTCTGTCCTGAAGAAAATCGAGGGTGAAACCCAGAATTACAGAAAAACGGAGACATCAAAGTGGCAGAGCTAGCCCTATTATTAAGAGCAAACTCAGCCAAAGGCAAAAAAGAGACCCAGTCATCCTGATCAGCAGACACAAAGCATCTTAGATAAGTCTCCAATGTCTGGTTTGTTCTCTCAGTTTGACCATTGGTCTGAGGATGAAATGCCGAGGAGAAAGACAATTGAACACCCAGTTTAGAACAAAAAGTCCTCCAAAATCTGGAAACAAACTGGACTCCTCTGTCAGACACAATGTTCTCAGGAATGCCGTGTAAACGAACCACGTGCTGAAGGAACAATGGCACCAATTCAGAGGAGGAAGGCAACTTAGGTAATGGCACAAGATGTATCATTTTGGAAAACCTATCACAAATTACCCAGATGGTGGTCATTCTCTGAGAAACAGGAAGGTCGGAAATGAAATCCATAGAGATATGGGTCCATGGTCTCTTGGGCACAGGCAATGGCATCAACAAACCACTAGAGCGAGAGCAAGGCTTGGAGCGAGAGCAAGTCCCGCAGGACTGCACAAATTCCCTGACATCACGAGACAAGGTAGGCCACCAAAAGGACCGACTAACCAAGTCTCTGGTACCAAAAATTCCGGGATGCCCAGCCAATGCGGAACAATGAATCTCAGACATCACACCCTTTTTCCACTGATCCGGGACAAACAATTTTCCAACCGGGCAGCGCTCGGGCCTATCCTCCTGACACCCCTCCAGAGTAAGTCTCAAATTGGGCGAGATGGCGGAAAGAACTACACCCTCTTTCAAAATAACAGAAGGATCAGATAACTCAGGAGAGTCCGCAAGGAAGCTCCTCGAGAGGGCATCCGCCTTAACATTCTTAGTGCCAGGAAGAAAGGAAACCACAAAATTAAAAGTGTGAAAAACAAGGCCCACCTGGCCTGTCTAGGATTGAGTCGCTTGGCAGATTCCAGATAGACCAGATTCTTATGGTCCGTAAGGACCACCACCTGATGTTTGGCTCCCTCCAGCCAATGTCTCCACTCTTCAAAAGCCCACTTCATGGCCAATAACTCCTGATTACCCACGTCATAATTACTGTAGCATCGGCGTCCCGGCCCTCTGCCAGGCAGGGACGTCGTTCCCCTTACCAGCGCTCTGCGTCCTCAGCACCCCCAGCGTCCTCAGCGCCCCCAGCGTCCTCAGCACCCCCAGCATCCTCGGCGTCCTCATTCCGCCCTGCTGGGCCCGCGCGCTCCTTCCCTGCTGCTGGACTTAGGGCGCGCGCCCGCGCCCTCCCCCGCTCTTAAAGGAGCCGCGCGCATTTTCCAAATTAGTCTCCGGCCAATGCCGGAGGACTCCACCCTATATTAAGGGCTTCCTCCTTAATGGAGGTGCCCGAGCGGTGTTGTTGTTGCACTGTATAACTCTGCTTCAGCCCTCAGCTCCTGTTTCCAGTTGCCTGCCTGTTACCCGTCTGTTTGCTGTCTGCCATCTAACTGCAGCCCTCCCCGGAGGTTCGGACATCACCTGCAGTGATCCCCGGCGATTACAGAGACTCTTGCCTGCTCACTTGGGAGCGATCATCTGCCATCCGACTGCAGCTTTATCCGAAGGTTCGGACATCTCAGCAGTGATCACCGGCTACTCCAGAGACTCTTGCCTGCTCGCTTGGGAGCGATATCATCTGCCATCAAGACTGCAGCCTACCAGGAGGCTCCAACATCTCAGGTCGTATAAGCCTGTCTATTCAGAAACTGTCCTGGTCACTCACTGTGACAACCTGCCTGTCCAGAGACTGCCCTGGTCACTTGCTGTGACAACCTGCCTGCCCATGAAGCTGCCCCGGTCACTTGCTGTGACAACCTGCCTGCCCAGAGACTGCCCCGGGCACTTGCTGTGACAACCTGCCTGCCCAGAGACTGCCCTGGTCACTTGCCGTGACAACCTGCCTACCCAGAGACTGCCCTGGTCACTTGCCGTGACAACCTGCCTACCCAGAGACTGCCCTGGTCACTTCCCGTGAATTCCTGTCCGTATTCCCCGGGCGCCACCTGCTCTCTTACAAGTATACTGTCTTGTATAATAAAGCTCAGTGGTTTCACCTACCAGACCCGTTACAGTTTGCTCGGGCCATGGAACCCGGTGGCACCCAAACCCCTTCACTCCCGGAATTGTGTCATGAACTATCTCGCCAGAGGTCGCAACAGGAGGCCATCCTGGGTCACCTGCGGAACGTCAATTCCCGCCTGGACACTCTGAATTCATCACCAGCAACCACCGCTGGAGCCATGACTCATAATCCGGCAGCCTCGCTACTTCCCAATTCCGTGGTTTCCATTCCCGGACCCGACTTTCAGCTCCTCCTAGGTTTGGAGGCGACCCTGCTCTGGCTCGTGGTTTTATTAACCAGTGCACCCTGCATTTCGAACTCCTGGCACACCAGTTTAACTCTGACCGGGCCAAAATTGCCTTCATCATGTCCCATCTCACCGGAGAAGGCTCTGGCCTGGCTTAATCCTCTCTGGGAGAGAGAAGATCCTCTGGTATCTGACCTGCCTGCTTTTCTCTCGGCCTTCCGGAAGGTATTCGACGAACCTGGACGGAAGACCTCCTCTGCATCATCTCTGTTGCGTCTCCGTCAGGAGAGTCTCACCGTTGGTCAATATGCCATACGGTTCCGTACTCTAGCCTCAGAGTTGGCTTGGGACAATAACGCCCTGATTTCGGTCTTCTGGGAGGGTCTGTCCGGCCGTATTAAAGATGAACTTGCCGGTAGGGACATTCCAACCTCCCTTGATGATTTAATAAATCTTGCCAATCGAATTGATCTACGGTTCCAGGAACGTGCCAAAGAGGTCACCCGTGAGAGAGGGTTTCCTCGTCTTGCACCCTCGTTTCAGAGACTATAACCCCTTCCGTTTCTCCCCAGATGCACACTGCTGAGCCTATGCAGGTCGACCAGACCAAGATGGTCAAAGCCCGTCAGGACTCACGCCGTGCCGAGAGGAGTTGCTTCTACTGTGGCAGTAAGGAGCACTGGATCCGTACCTGTCCGGAGAGGTCGGGAAACGCCTGTGTCTAGGTTCGCTCGGAGAGGTCCACCTAGACCAGAATAAATCCTCTTCATCTCTGCTGCTGTCTGTCTCTATTCTCATCGGTAAGAACCGTTACTTCGAACTGGCCCAACTTGATTCTGGAGCAGCTGGGAATCTTGTTTCACAGGCTCTAGTAGAGAAGTATCGCATTCCCACCAAACCTCTGGTTGAACCAGTATCTGTTGCTGCTGTGGATGGGGGTCTCCTACCTCGTCCCATCCAACTTATCACCGAAGCCATAACCCTGCAGGTGGGAATGTTGCATTCTGAGAGCATCTCGTTTCATGTTTTACCTGGACTCTCTCATGCTTTCTTACTAGGTCTGCCTTGGCTCCAAAAACATGCACCCGTGCTCGACTGGCAGAATGGAGAGATTCTTCGCTGGGGACAGGACTGTCATAAAACGTGTCTGGTGCCTGTCCATCCCTCCGTTCTTCTCCTACACCTGCTAATCTACCTGGACTCCCGATTCCATATTGGTCATTCGCGGATGTCTTTAATAAAAAGGAAGCAGAGACATTACCCCGCATAGACTTTATGATTTCCCGATCGACCTGCTACCCGGTACTACGCCTCCCCGTGGGCTATTTACCCATTGTCCGCTGCAGAGACCAGGTCGATGTCAGAATATATCGAGGAGAATTTAGTGAAAGGATTCATCCGTAAATCTACCTCCCCCGCGGGAGCAGGTTTCTTTTTTGTAAAAAAGAAAGACGGATCTCTCCGTCCCTGTATTGACTACAGAGGCCTAAATTTGATCACAGTGAAGAATAAGTACCCTCTTCCGCTCATTCCGGAGTTGTTTGATCGTCTTAGAGGGGCTAGAGTCTTCACTAAACTGGATCTTCGTGGAGCATACAACCTGGTTCGTATCCGTCGAGGAGATGAATGGAAGACGGCATTCAACACCCGGGATGGCCACTACGAGTATCTGGTTATGCCCTTTGGTCTCTGTAATGCTCCAGCAGTCTTTCAGGAGTTGGTCAATGACATCTTCCGGGACCTCCTCTACTCTTGCGTTGTGGTGTACCTTGACGACATCTTGGTCTTCTCTCCGGATCTCCAGTCTCACCGGAGGGATGTTCGTCAGGTTCTGCTCAGGCTCAGGCAGAATCACCTCTTCGCCAAATATGAGAAGTGCCTCTTTGAGCAGACCTCGCTTCCGTTTCTGGGCTACATTATCTCTCAGACAGGCCTACGAATGGATCCGGAGAAACTGTCTGCCATCGAGAAGTGGCCCCGACCAGAGGGGTTGAAGGCCATTCAGCGGTTCCTGGGATTCACTAACTATTACCGTCTCTTCATACCGCACTTCTCTTCCAGGACTGCTCCAATCTCAGCGCTCACCCGCAAGGATGCTAACCCCAAACAGTGGACGCCCGAAGCAGAGGAGGCCTTTCTTTCCTTGAAACAAGCCTTCTCTTCCGCTCCAGTGCTGCATCGCCCGGACGGCAACAAGCAGTTCTTCCTGGAGGTGGACGCTTCCTCTGCTGGAGCCGGAGCGGTACTTACTCAAAAATCTTCATCCGGAAGATGGTTTCCTGTGGTTTCTTCTCCAAACTCTTCTCCTCCTCCGAGCGCAACTACTCCATAGGAGATCGAGAGTTATTGGCCATTAAATTGGCATTGGAGGAGTGGCGTTACCTAATCGAGGGGGCTCTTCATCCGGTAATCATCTACACGGACCACAAAAATCTGTCTTACCTTCAGCATGCTCAGAGACTTAACCCTCGCCAAGCCCGGTGGTCCTTGTTTTTTGCCCGTTTTGATTTTCTCTTGCATTTTCGCCCGGCTGACAAAAACATCAAGGCGGATGCCTTGTCCCGGTCCTTCCTGGTGTCGGATCTCGAAGATGAGCCTAAACATATCATCGATCCCGCCAGAGTGATGCAGGTGGCTCCCGTGAGTCTAAACCTTGGTAAGACGTTCGTATCAGAGACTGATCGGAAGAGAATTCTACATTGGGGTCATTCGTCTAAACTCGCTGGCCACGCTGGTCAGAAAAAGACCCTCCAACTCATTACCCGGCATTATTGGTGGCCTACCCTGCACAAAGACGTAATAGACTTTGTTTCTGCCTGTGTCTCCTGTGCCCGCAACAAAGTTCCGAGACACCTGCCTGCCGGCCGTCTTCTTCCGCTTCCTGTACCCGCTGCTCCCTGGCAACATATAGCCATGGACTTCATTACGGATCTGCCCGTCTCTGCCGGTTTACGGTCATTTGGGTGGTCGCTGACCGCTTTTCCAAGATGGCTCACTTCATTCCTCTGCCAGGTCTTCCGTCTGCACCCGAGTTGGCTAAAGACTTTATCCGCCACATCTTCCGTCTCCATGGTTTGCCTCGTCACATTGTGTCGGATCGTGGGGTACAGTTCACTTCACGTTTCTGGAGAGCTACTTGTAAGTTACTAGACGTCACCTTGGATTTCTCCTCCGCTTACCACCCACAGTCCAATGGACAAGTTGAGCGAATAAATCAGAATCTGACCAGCTATCTCCGACACTTCGTTAATGCTCATCATTCTGATTGGGTGGAGCTCCTGCCTTGGGCCGAATTCTCTTACAATAATCACGAGAGCGAATCGTCCACCAAGTCTCCGTTTTTTATAGTCTTCGGTCAGCACCCTCGGATTCCTGTCCCCGTTTCCATCTCTGTGGACAATCCAGCTGCGGAATCTCTGGTTAGAGAATTCTACTCCATCTGGGAGAGTACCCGTCCGCACTCATTCAGTCATCCGAGCGCATGAAAAGACATGCTGACAAGAAACGTCTGGATCCTCCTCAATTCCGTCCTGGGGACAAAGTCTGGCTTTCGTCCAAATATGTTCGGCTCAAAATTCCTTCCTACAAGTTAGGTCCTCGGTTTATCGGTCCTTTTGAGGTCATCAGGCAGATCAACCCAGTGTCCTATAAACTGAAACTCCCGGCCAATTTGCGAATTCCTAACTCTTTTCATGTGTCTCTCCTCAAACCTGTGGTACTTAACTCTTTTTTCAAGTCTACAGGTACACCTCCTGCTCCAGTGTCTGCTGATGACGAATTTGAGGTAGAGAACATTCTGGCCACAAAAAGGGTAGGAAGAAAGACTTATTTTTTGGTGGATTGGAAGGGGTTTGGTCCTGAGAGAGAACGTGGGAGCCTCGGGAGAACATCCATGCCCCTCTCATCCTAGCTAAATTTCTTTCTGGCCTAAAGGGGGGGCCTAGAGGGGGGTACTGTAGCATCGGCGTCCCGGCCTCTGCCAGGCAGGGACGTCGTTCCCCTTACCAGCGCTCTGCGTCCTCAGCACCCCCAGCGTCCTCAGCGCCCCAGCGTCCTCAGCACCCCCAGCATCCTCGGCGTCCTCATTCCGCCCTGCTGGGCCCGCGCGCTCCTTCCCTGCTGCTGGACTTAGGGCGCGCGCCCGCGCCTCCCCGTCTTAAAGGAGCCGCACGCATTTTCAAATAGTCTACCGGCCAATGCCGGAGGACTCCACCCTATATTAAGGGCTTCCTCCTTAATGGAGGTGCCCGAGCGTGTTGTTGTTGCACTGTATAACTCTGCTTCAGCCCTCAGCTCCTGTTTCCAGTTGCCTCCTGTTACCCGTCTGTTTGCTGTCTGCCATCTGACTGCAGCCCTCCCGGAGGTTCGGACATCACCTGCAGTGATCCCCGCGATTACAGAGACTCTTGCCTGCTCACTTGGGAGCGATCATCTGCCATCCGACGGGCAGCTCTACCGAAGGTTCGGACATCATCCAGCAGTGATCACCGGCTTCAGAGACTCTTGCCTGCTCACTTGGGAGCGATCATCTGCCATCCGACTGCAGCTTTATCCGAAGGTTTCGGACATCTCCAGCAGTGATCACCGGCTACTCCAGAGACTCCTGCCTGCTCGCTTGGGAGCGATCATCTGCCAATCAGACTGCAGCCTACCAGGAGGCTCCAACATCTCAGGTCGTATAAGCCTGTCTATTCAGAAACTGTCCTGGTCACTTACTGTGACAACCTGCCTGTCCAGAGACTGCCCTGGTCACTTGCTGTGACAACCTGCCTGTCCAGAGACTGCCCTGGTCACTTGCTGTGACAACCTGCCTGCCCAGAGACTGCCCCGGTCACTTGCTGTGACAACCTGCCTGCCCAGAGACTGCCCCGGTCACTTGCTGTGACAACCTGCCTGCCCAGAGACTGCCGTGGTCACTTGCCGTGACAACCTGCCTACCCAGAGACTGCCCTGGTCACTTGCCGTGACAACCTGCCTACCCAGAGACTGCCCTGGTCACTTCCCGTGAATTCCTGTCCGTATTCTCCGGGCGCCACCTGCTCTCTTACAAGTATACTGTCTTGTATAATAAAGCTCAGTGGTTTCACCTTCCAGACCCGTTACAATTACGTTCAGTAGGAGAAAATTTTCGAGAGAAAAAGGCACAAGGGTTACTTTTAGAGGTCTCTGGATCTTTTTGGGACAAAACCGGCACCTGCCCCAATTTCAGAGGCATCAACCTCCACCTGAAATGGCAGAGAAACATCAGGCTGCCGTAGAACAGGAGCAGAAGTGAATCTCTGCTTAAGTTCCTGAAATGCAGAGACTGCCTCAGGAGGCCAATTCACCACATCAGAACCCTTTCTGGTCAAATCAGTTAATGGTTTAACAATAACAGAGAAATTACCAATAAATTTACGATAAAAATTGGCAAAACCCAAAAATCTCTGAAGAGCCTTTAATGAAGTAGGTTGGACCCAATCACAGATGGCCTGAACCTTGACCGGGTCCATTTCAATAACAGATGGGGACAAAATGAATCCCAGAAATGAGATCCTCTGTACGCCAAAAAGACACTTTGATCCCTTCACATACAGAGCATTCTCTCTCAAAATCTGGAATACAGTTCGAACATGTTTCACATGAGAGTCCCAGTCATTAGAAAAAATCAAGATATCATCCAAATAAACAATCAGAAATTTGTCCACAAAATCCCTGAAAATGTCATTCATGAAGGACTGGAAGACGGAAGGAGCATTAGTGAGCCCAAAGGGCATCACCAGGTACTCAAAATGCCCTTCAGGGTATTGAATGCCGTCTTCCATTCATCCCCGTGCTTAATGCGAATAAGGTTATACGCCCCCCTGAGGTCAAGCTTGGTAAACCAAGTAGCGTTTTTCACCCTGGAAAACAGGTCAGAAATCAAGGGTAACGGGTATTGATATTTCACAGTAATATTGTTCAAGAGACGATAATCAATACACGGCCTCAATGAACCATCCTTTTTGGCCACAAAGAAAAAACCGGCACCTAAGGGTGAAGAGGATGGTCTGATATGACCCTTCTCCAATGATTCCTTGATATAAGACCGCATAGCGTCATGTTCAGGTACAGACAAGTTAAAAAGGCGACCCTTAGGGAATTTACTACCCGGCACTAATTCAATAGCGCAGTCATAGCTCCTATGGGGAGGCAAGGATGCAGATTTACTTTCGCTAAACACATCAGAAAAATCAATCAAAAAGTCAGGAACATCCTGAGCCTGGGGGAGGCAGAAAAAACAGGAGTGTTGGTATTAACACATTGGCAGCCCCAACTGGTTACAGACACAGATTTCCAATCCAAAACAGGATTATGAGACTGTAACCAAGGGAAACCCAGCACGATAATGTCATGCAGATTATACAGAACCAAAAATTTGCAGCACTCCTGGTGATCAGGTTCAACCCTCATTATCACCTGAGTAGAAAACTGGGGTTTATTCTCAGCCAAATGGGTAGAATCGATCCCCAGTGGGGGAATAGACTTCTGTAGGGGTATCAAGGGAAACCCACAACGTCTAGCAAAATCATAATCCATCAGGTTAATAGCTGCTCCAGAATCAACGAAAGCCTGAGCAGAAAATGAGGACAGAGAGCATATCAGAGTGACAGTTAATAAAAACTTAGTCTGAACACTACCCAAGACAACTGAGCGTGCAAAACGTCTTCCCCGCTTAGGGAAGACTGAAATAGCATGAGAGGCATCACCACAGTAGAAACATAACCCATTGCGCTTTCGAAACTCATGACGCTGTGCCCAGACACCACTCTATCACACTGCATGGGTTCAGAAGTTGGTTCACAAGGCAACACCATTCCACGCATACTTCTCCGCTCGACGCAAACGTCTGTCAATTTGAATCGCTAATGACATAGAATCATTGAGACCAGAGGGGACAGGGAATCCCACCATAACATCCTTTACATTATCTGACAGACCCTTCCGGAAAAGGGCTGCCAAAGCGTCGTCATTCCATTTGGTCAGGACTGCCCACCTACGGAATCTCTGACAGTATAACTCAGCGTCATCAAGCCCCTGATTTAATGCCAACAAGGCTTTTTCAGCTTGATCAGTGACATTAGGCTCATGGTACAATAACCCCAAAGCCTGAAAAAATGCATCGACATCACTCAAAACAGGATCCCCAGGTGTCAGGGAAAAAGCCCAATCCTGAGGATCGCCACGCAGGAGAGAGATGATAATTTGAACCTGCTGCGCTGCGTTCCCTGAGGACTTAGATTTTAGGCAAAAAACAATTTACAATTATTTTTGAAATTCTGAAACTTAGCTCGATCCCCTAAAAACAAATCTGGCATGGGAATCCTAGGTTCCACAACAGGCAACCTAGCAAGATAGGTAGCAATACTCTGAACCTCAGTGGCAAGCTGATCCACACGGCCAGACAACTGTGCAAACTCCATTGAGAGAAAAGATCCTCCCCAGCACCCAGAGATACAGAGGGAAAAAAAAAAATGCAACAAACAGAAAAATATCTCTGACAACTCTGACAACCTTTTTTTTTTTTTTTTTTTCTTTCACAATATTTTTCCCTTCTGTGAGTACCACACAATTTTCAGTTTTGGCCGGTGATACTGTTATGATTTGGTAGCTGAGGAGTGCAGGTAAAAAAGGCAATACAGCAGAGCAGTTGGAAACTATGAGATTGCAGTACCCTGACTAACCACCACAACTAGAGGCAGCCGTGGAGCGTTCCCTACGTTGGTCCTAGACGCCTCGTCACAGCCTGAGAAACTAACTACACCTAAAGATAGATATAGGAAAGCTATCTGCCCCGGAGCAGAACCCCAAAGACAATAGAAAGCCCCCAAACATGTAATGGCGGTTAGACAAGATGAAATACTGACACAGAAAGAAAATAGTATGACAAACGCTGGGGCCCAAACTAACTAAATAGAAAAGGACAGGAAGGGTACTTACTGCAATCCCAGAAAACCCTGAAAAGCACCAACACCACTAATTTAAAAACACCTGAGATCACACGACCTCTACCACCTAAATTAGTTCTCTGGTGTAACAAAATCAAAACAGCAGCCACTGAAAAAACTGGAAAAAGCAAAAGTACATACATAAGTGGCTGAACTAAACTAAGAGGGCAAAAGCCCCCGGAGGGGACCCTGAAGGCCCCCACAGAAGTGCAGGACAAAAATGCAAAAATATAGCACAAAAACAAAAAGAAGAAAATGTCTTATCTGTTAGCAGGAGATGCAGACACGACACAGCAGGCTACAAGGGAAACAGGAATGAAGGATTCAGACCAGAACAATTGATCACCGGCAACCCTGATGGGAAGGTGACTCCCTTATATAAGACCAGTCAGTAACACCTGATTCCCAGTCCTCACAATCTTCACTGGACAGACCAGCACCGCTTGTAACCACCAGAGGAAGCCTCTGCTCAGAACTAATCTCAAACCCATTCACAACAGTGGAGGCAGCAGGACTTTTTGCCATTCACACAGCAGGGGAACAGCTGACATTACTGAACCCCAATAACACAGGAGCAAGTGTTGACTGTGCTAACAGCACTTCCGAGCAATAACTGGCGGTGTTGGAGCCCAGGGATGAGAGGAGAACAGAGTGGAGGCAGCAGGACTTTTTGCCGTTCACACAGCAGGGGAACAGCTGACATTACTGAACCCCAATAACACAGGAGCAAGTGTTGACTGTGCTAACAGCACTTCCGAGCAACAACTGGCGGTGTTGGAGCCCAGGGATGAGAGGAGAACAGAGTGGAGGCAGCAGGACTTTTTGCCGTTCACACAGCAGGGGAACAGCTGACATTACTGAACCCCAGTAACACAGGAGCAAGTGTTGACTGTGCTAACAGCACTTCCGAGCAACAACTGGCGGTGTTGGAGCCCAGGGATGAGAAGAGAACAGGGTGGAGGCAGCAGGACTTTTTGCCGTTCACACAGCAGGGGAACAGCTGACATTACTGAACCCCAATAACACAGGAGCAAGTGTTGACTGTGCTAACAGCACTTCCGAGCAACAGCTGGCAGTGTTGGAGCCCAGGGATGAGAATAGAACAGGGTGGAGGCAACAGGACTTTTTGCCGTTCACACAGCAGGGGAACAGCTGACATTACTGAACCCCAGTAACACAGGAGCAAGTGTTGACTGTGCTAACAGCACTTCCGAGCAACAACTGGCGGTGTTGGAGCCCAGGGATGAAAAGAGAACAGGGTGGAGGCAGCAGGACTTTTTGCCGTTCACACAGCAGGGGAACAGCTGACATTACTGAACCCCATAACACAGGAGCAAGTGTTGACTGTGCTAACAGCACTTCCGAGCAACAACTGGCGGTGTTGGAGCCCAGGGATGAGAGGAGAACAGAGTGGAGGCAGCAGGACTTTTTGCCGTTCACACAGCAGGGGAACCGCTGACATTACTGAACCCCAGTAACACAGGAGCAAGTGTTGACTGTGCTAACAGCACTTCCGAGCAACAACTGGCGGTGTTGGAGCCCAGGGATGAGAAGAGAACAGGGTGGAGGCAGCAGGACTTTTTGCCGTTCACACAGCAGGGGAACAGCTGACATTACTGAACCCCAATAACACAGGAGCAAGTGTTGACTGTGCTAACAGCACTTCCGAGCAACAACTGGCGGTGTTGGAGCCCAGGGATAAGAAGAGAACAGGGTGGAGGCAGCAGGACTTTTTGCCGTTCACACAGCAGGGGAACCGCTGACATTACTGAACCCCAGTAACACAGGAGCAAGTGTTGACTGTGCTAACAGCACTTCCGAGCAACAACTGGCGGTGTTGGAGCCCAGTTATGAGAAGAGAACAGGGTGGAGGCAGCAGGACTTTTTGCCGTTCACACAGCAGGGGAACAGCTGACATTACTGAACCCCAGTAACACAGGAGCAAGTGTTGACTGTGCTAACAGCACTTCCGAGCAACAACTGGCGGTGTTGGAGCCCAGGGATGAGAGGAGAACAGAGTGGAGGCAGCAGGACTTTTTGCCGTTCACACAGCAGGGGAACAGCTGACATTACCGAACCCCAATAACACAGGAGCAAGTGTTGACTGTGCTAACAGCACTTCCGAGCAACAACTGGTGGTGTTGGAGCCCAGGGTCAAGGAGGATGTTTAAATACTAGATCAAGTATTTACCTTGTTACGTGTCAATTAAAAATGTCTATACTCCAAACAAGAGAAATATAACCTTTAGTACCATAAGATGATGATTTTACTTTAAAAAATCAATATAAATTAAGAATTGACAAACATAACGCATACATTAACATGATGAAAAGCAATGCAAACCACAAAAAAATTGGTTAAGTAATCTGCTATACGGTTTTAAATAAAAGCATACAACGTACATATCAGAATCCATTAATGATGGATAAGTAACAGTATGTACAGTCATGGCCAAAAGTTTTGAGAATGACACAAATATTATATTTTCACATGATCTGCTGACCTCTGATTTTTATGTGTGTTTGACAGATGTTTTTATCACAGACAGAAATATAATTGCAAACATATGCGTAACAAAAGCTTATATTGACAGTTAAAATGAGTTAATGCAGCAAGTCAATATTTGCAGTGTTGACTAGGGTTGAGCATTCCGATACTGCAAATATCGGGTATCGGCCGATATTAGCTGTATCGGACTTCCGATTCCGAGTACCGATATTTTCGTCATATGGATACCGGAATCGGAATGTCACTGTCACTGTCAGTGTCCGTCGGTCGGGTCTGTCAGGAGTCAGCGGCACTTACCTGGCAGAAGATCTCCGGCGGTCACGTCCTGGACTGCTTTGATGGCCGCCATCCTCTTCTCCCTGGCGATCACATGCAGTTTCTCGCGATAACTGCAGTGACTGCTGGGTAATCGCGGCCATAAAGCAGTCCGATGACGTCACCGCCGGGGAAGCAGGTAATCAGCTGTGCTGCGTCGGGATGTCAGGCCCTGCCTGGCATTGCGATGTAGCAGAGCTGGATCGTCGTGGGACACTCGTTACTATGGACTGCGTCGGACAGGTAGTATACTGTTGGTTTGTTTTTTTTCTTTTTTTACAGGAGATCGATGGCGTCGCAGGAATGAGAGAGTAATAAAATTAATGAAAACTGTGTTGTCTCTTTTATTTCATTAAAATACTTTTTTCTGGCTGTGTCTTTTTTTTAAACATTTAAAAACTTTGGGATTAATAATGGATCGGTGTCTTATTGACGCCTCCATTATTAACCGGGCTTATTGTCACCGTGCAATCAACGGTGACATTAACCCCTTATTACCCCGCTTGCCACCGCTACAGGGCAAGTGGGAAGAGCCGGGTAAAGTGCCACAATTGGCACATCTTTTGATACGCCAAATGTGGGGCTGCTGTAGCCTGGTATTATCAGGCTGTTGAGGGCCAAAATCCATGGGCCTTGACAGTCTTTTAATACCAGGCCGCAGCAGTCTGCATTTTACTTGGCTGGTTAACAAAAATAGGGGGACCCCTACGCCGTTTTTTTTTTTCGAGGGGATCCCCTATTTTTGTTAACCAGCCAAGCTAAACAGACTGCTGTGGCCTGGTATTATCAGGCTGGCAAGGTCCATGGATATTGGATCCTTACCAGCCTGAAAAACCAGGCCTCAGCAGTCTGCTTCATCTGGCTGGTTAACAAAAATAGGGGGGACCCCACGCCAATTTTTTTTCGAGGGGATCCCCTATTTTTGTTAACCAGCCAAGATATGCAGACTGCTGTGGCCTGGTATTATCAGGCTGGCAAGGTCCATGGATCTTGGCTCCTTAACAGCCTGAAAAACCAGGCCTCAGCAGTCTGCTTCATCTGGCTGGTTAACAAAAATAGGGGGGACCCCACGCCAATTTTTTTCGAGGGGATCCCCTATTTTTGTTAACCAGCCAAGATATGCAGACTGCTGTGGCCTGGTATTATCAGGCTGGCAAGGTCCATGGATCTTGGCTCCTTAACAGCCTGAAAAACCAGGCCTCAGCAGTCTGCTTCATCTGGCTGGTTAACAAAAATAGGGGGGACCCCACGCCAATTTTTTTCGAGGGGATCCCCTATTTTTGTTAACCAGCCAAGATATGCAGACTGCTGTGGCCTGGTATTATCAGGCTGGCAAGGTCCATGGATCTTGGCTCCTTAACAGCCTGAAAAAACCAGGCCTCAGCAGTCTGCTTCATCTGGCTGGTTAACAAAAATAGGGGGGACCCCACGCCAATTCTTTTGACGGGATCCCCTATTTTTGTTAACCAGCAAAGATAAGCAGACTGCTGTGGCCTGGTATTATCAGGCTGGCAAGCAGGGTCGGACTGAGCCACCGGGACACCGGAGAAACCTCCGGTGGGCCCCAGCTCCTGCGTGGTGGGCCCTCATTTGAAAGGATAGGTCGCACAGCACGCCGATACAGTTACATTCTGCGGCAGAGCAGGGAGAATCGCTCTCCCTGCTCTGCCGCCCGGAAGCTATGGGGCCTGAACAGGCGGTGGGGGGGCCCGGTGCCAGCAGTGGGCCCCCCACCCGTCATTGGAGGGTCAGCTTATCGGCATCCAGCCGATACAGCTGACCGCATAGAGAGAGAAGGAGCGAGTGCTCCTTCTCTCCCATAATCCCCCTCTCAGCGTCTGACAGCGGGCGCGATTACATCACCTGCCGGCGCCCGCTGTCAGACGCTGAGAGGGAGAACAGTGAGTAGCACAGGAGCCGGGAGGTGAGTATTGTTTTTTTTTTTATTTAATGGGGGTGCATTATACTACAGAGGCTGTATATGGGGGGTGCATTATACTACAGAGGCTGTATATGGGGGCTGCATTATACTACAGAGGCTCCATATTGGGGTGCATATACTACAGAGACTCCCTATGGGGATGCATTATACTACAGAGGCTGCCTATGGGGGTGCATTATAATACAGCGGCTGCCTATGGTGGTGCATTATATTATAGACTCTGCCTATGGGGGTTTATTATAATATAGAGGCTGCCTATGGGGGTGCATTATACTATATTGAGGACTATCTGGTGTATTATGCTGTATGGATGCTATCTAGGGGCCATCATACAGTGTTGGACCCATTAAATAGTTTGGGGACATTAAGGGGTCAGTATATATCCAGGGGGGGGCATTATTCTGTGTATAGGGGAGATGTACAGGGGGAGACTTGGGACATTATTAAATGTAAAGTGGACACTTATTGTTATAGGGGAACTCGGGTTACTGTGACTGTCAAAGGGGCACACAGGGCATTATTACAGTCTAGGGGACAAAATGTGGGCACTGTTTTCTAGGACACTTGCACCCGGCATTACTATATTCTAGAGGGGTGCTTTAAAATTTAGAGGTCACACAGAACCACACAGCAGGTGCAGTAATAGGGACACATACGGCAGCAGCAGCTCAGTATTGGGGTATCAGGTGCAGAAATAGGGACACATATGGCAGCAGCGGCTCAGTATTGGGGTATCAGCAGGATGAGGAGTTTGTGCAGGTTGAGAATAGTCCAATTGGTGACCGTGACAGTGCTAAAAATATGAGAAGTGAAATGTGTCTTTGTTGTAATCTCTGCAGTCGAGTCCTGGCTGGAGAAGTCGTCATGTCGGTCTGGGCCAGATGGAAAAGACATGAAAAGTGAACAATTCCATTAGAAAGAACATCAGCGGTAAGTCATTATCTGTACCTCTGCTGTAATCTATTATATGTTCTGTAGGACTGGTATTATTTACCACAGACCATATGGCGGTAATATCAATATTGGTCTTTTCATATATAGATTATATTTGGCAACAGCGCGGTCATTTGCTGAGGTTCTCTGATTAGGGGCCCACTCAGAAGTTTCGCCCCCACTAAACCAAAACCCTAGCTACGCCTCTGGCTCTCTCTCTAGTCTTTCTTTCTCTCTCTAGTCTTTCTCGCTCTCTGTTCTTTCTTTCTCGCTCTCTGTTCTTTTTTCTCTCTGTTCTTTCTTTCTCTCTCTCTTTTCTTTCTTTCCTCTCTTTCTTTCTCTGTTTGTTCTTTCTCTCTCGCTGCTCTTTCTTTCTTTTCCTCAGTACCAGCCACTGTGCCCTCATTACCAGTCAGTGTGATCAGCAGTGCTAAATGGGTACGCTTGGGGCGAGGATATGGGTGTAATTAGCTGTGAAATGGGTGTGGTCGGGGCGTGGCCTAAAATTTGTAGCGGCGCGCTATGCGCGCCGCAGCCTTTAACCCTCTTTCCTGTCTTCAAAACTTGGGAGGTATGCTGTATGACCTCCCTACAACTTCTGGGCATGCTCCTGATGAGCGCGACGGATGGTCTCCTGAGGGATCTCCTCCCACAACTGGACTAAAGCATCCACCAACTCCTGGACAGTCTGTGGTGCAACGTGGCATGGCCTAAAATTGCTGCAGCAGGCACAGCGTGCCACAGCCTTTGTCCCTCTTTCCCTTCTTCAAAGGTTGGGAAGTATGATGGTGGGCCTCAAGAATAATTTTTCTCTGGTGGGCCCAAGGTACTCCAGTCCGACGCTGCTGGCAAGGTCCATGGATATTGGCTCCTTAACAGCCTTAAAATACCATGCCTCAGCAGCAGGGGCGTACATAGAAATCATGGGGCCCCATAGCAAAAGTCTGAATGGGCCCCCCCCCCAAAAAAAAAACCCAGAGCCATTGTAAATGTAAAGTGCCAGCACAGTGAGGGGACACATTAAACAAAAAATGTATTATGGCCCCCATAGATGCTCCATAGATCATGCCCCCATAGATTGTGCCCCCATAGATTGTGCCCCCATAGATGCTCCATAGTATAGGCCCTTATGCTGCCGCAGCTGCTGCAACCAAAAAAAAAAAAAAGACATACTCACCTCTCGTCGCTGGGGGCCAGGTGCCGGTGTCCTGAGCAGGGGGTGACACCAGGTGCCGATGTCACCGCTCGCTCAAGGCCCCGGCACCTGAGATATTTACCTGTCCTCTCTCCACTGCTGAGTGCCGCTGTCTTCGGAGTCCTCCAGCAGTGAATGATCAGGCAGAGGGCGCGGCGCGCACTAACGACGTCATCGCGCCCTCTGACCTGAACATTGCAGCAAGAAGACGCGAGCAACGGTGGAACGGGACAGGTAAATATCCCTTACACTCACCCTTCCGCCGCGCGGTCTCTGCAGCCCCTGCTCTTCTCCCGCGGTCTCCGCCGCCAGTGTTCAGCGGTCACGCGGACAGCTCATTAAAGTCATGAATATGTGCATATTCATGACTGTAATGAGCGGTACCACCTGACCGCTGAACACAGGCGTCGGAGACCGTGGGAAAAGAGCAGGGGCTGCAGAGACCGCGCCGGCGGAAGGGTTAGTATATAGAAGAGCTGGTAGTACTGTGTCAGCACAGCTACCCGACCGTCGCGGGCCCCCTCACCTGTCCGGGCCCCATAGCAGCTGCATGGTCTGCTTCATTCACGGTACGCCACTGCTCAGCAGTCTGCTTCATCAGGCTGGTTAACAAAAATAGGGGGGACCCCACGCCATTTTTTTTTCGAAGGGAACCCCTATTTTTGTTAATCAGTTCCCTCTGACGTCACTGATTGTGTCCCTGGCTGACCTGAAGTGAAAGTGGAAAGCAATCAATTAAGCTTTCCACTTCCTCTCCTGTCAGCCAGCCATTCATTTGGGGGTTTACTGTGAGGCTGCAGCATTAGCTGCGGTCCCTGCAGTAAACATTAACCCTTTCTGAAGGATTACACCGTGGGACCTGACTGTGCATGGGATAGGTAAGAATAATTTTGCTTTTTTATTTTATTTTTATTACAGGAAATGGTTTTTGCAGTAAAATAAAAGATGGTCAAAAACATTTATTATTTCATTAAAATGATTTTTAATTAAAGTGTGTGTGTTTTATTTTTATTTCATGCAATAGGATTAATAATTGATAGTTATCTAATTGACAGCTCTCAATTATTAACCTGGCTTAAGGTCACCTTTCAATAGCAAGGTGACATTAACCCCTTATTAACCCATTCGCCACCGCTACAGGGCAATGGGAATAGACGGGCAAAGTACCAGAAAGGGCGAATCTAATTATAGATTTGTCTTTTCTGGGGTGTCTGGGGGCAGATGTTAGTAGCCAGGGGGGGGGCAAAAATAATGGTCCCTCTCTGGGCTATTATTATCTGCCCCCACTCGCTGGCTTTGTCTGTCTGGTTGCGAAAATAGGGCGGGAGCCCACGCATTTTTTTTCAACAATTTTACACCTCATATATATATATATACATGTCATTGAATTTGTGACACATATATATATATATATTATAGTTCATACACTTCTACATAGTATAATAGCCGCTAATTCAATTGCCGGCTTTTGTGAAAATGCAGAACCCGACATGAAATGACTAGTGTTGAGCATTCCGATACTGCAAATATTGGGTATCGGCCGATATTGGCTGTATCGGAATTCCGATTCCGAGTTCCGATATTTTCGTCATATCGGATACTGGAATCGGGATGTCACTGTCACTGTCAGTGTCCGTCTGTAGGAGTCAGCGGCACTTACCTGGCAGAAGATCTCCGGCGGTCACGTCCTGGACTGCTTCATGGCCGCCATCCTCTTCTCCCCGGCGGTCACATGCAGTTTCTCGCGATAACTGCAGTGACTGCTGGGTAATCCCGGCCGTAAAGCAGTCAGTCCGATGACGTCACCGCCGGGGAAGCAGGTAATCAGCTGTGCTGCGTTGCAATGACAGGCTTTGCCTGTCATTGCGATGTAGCAGAGCTGGATCGTCGTGGGACTGTCGTTATGGACTGCGTCGGACAGGTGGTATTCTGTTGGTTTGTTTTTTTTATTTTTTTACAGGAGATCGATGGCGTCGCAGGAACGAGAGAGTAATAAAAAAAAATGAAAACTGTGTTGTCTCTTTTATTTCATTAAAATACTTTTTTCTTGCTGTGTCTTTTTTTACACATTTAAAAACTTTGGGATTAATAATGGATCGGTGTCTTATTGACGCCTATCCATTATTAACCGGGCTTATTGTCACCGTGCAATCAACGGTGACATTAACCCCTTATTACCCCACTTGCCACCGCTACAGGGCAGGGGGAAGAGCCGGGTAAAGTGCCACAATTGGCACATCTTTTGATGCGCCAAATGTGGGGCTGCTGTAGCCTGGTATTATCAGGCTGTTGAGGGCCAAAATCCATGGGCCTTGACAGTCTTTTAATACCAGGCCGCAGCAGTCTGCATTTTACTTGGCTGGTTAACAAAAATAGGGGACCCCTACGCCGTTTTTTTTTCGAGGGGATCCCCTATTTTTGTTAACCAGCCAAGCTAAGCAGACTGCTGTGGCCTGGTATTATCAGGCTTGCAAGGTCCATGGATATTGGATCCTTACCAGCCTGAAAAACCAGGCCTCAGCGGTCTGCTTCATCTGGCTGGTTAACAAAAATAGGGGGACCCCACGCCAATTTTTTTCGAGGGGATCCCCTATTTTTGTTAATCAGCCAAGATATGCAGACTGCTGTGGCCTGGTATTATCAGGCTGGCAAGGTCCATGGATCTTGGCTCCTTAACAGCCTGAAAATCCAGGCCTCAGCGGTCTGCTTCATCAGGCTGGTTAACAAAAATAGGGGGACCCCACGCCAATTTTTTTCGAGGGGATCCCCTATTTTTGTTAATCAGCCAAGATATGCAGACTGCTGTGGCCTAGTATTATCAGGCTGGCAAGGTCCATGGATCTTGGCTCCTTAACAGCCTGAAAATCCAGGCCTCAGCGGTCTGCTTCATCTGGCTGGTTAACAAAAATAGGGGGGACCCCACGCCAATTTTTTTCGAGGGGATCCCCTATTTTTGTTAATCAGCCAAGATATGCAGACTGCTGTGGCCTGGTATTATCAGGCTGGCAAGGTCCATGGATCTTGGCTCCTTAACAGCCTGAAAATCCAGGCCTCAGCGGTCTGCTTCATCTGGCTGGTTAACAAAAATAGGGGGGACCCCACGCCATTTTTTTTTCGAAGGGAACCCCTATTTTTGTTAATCAGTTCCCTCTGACGTCACTGATGGTGTCCCTGGCTGACCTGAAGTGAAAGTGGAAAGCAATCAATTAAGCTTTCCACTTCCTCTCCTGTCAGCCAGGAGAGGAGCTCATTCATTTGGGGGTTTACTGTGAGGCTGCAGCATTAGCTGCGGTCCCTGCAGTAAACATTAACCCTTTCTTAAGGATTACACCGTGGGACCTGACTGTGCATCGGATTGGTAAGAATAATTTTGCTTTATTATTTTATTTTTATTACAGGAAATGGTTTTAGCAGGTAAATAAAATATGGTCAAAAACTGTGTGATTATTTCATTAAACTTCTTTTTTATTAAAGTGTGTGTTTGATTTTTCTTTCATACAATAGGATTAATAATTGATAGTTGTCTAATTGACAGCTCTCAATTATTAACCTGGCTTAAAGTGACCTTTCAATTGCAAGGTCATTTTAACCCCTTATTAACCCATTCGCCACCGCTACAGGGCAATGGGAATAGACGGCAAAGTGCCAGAAAGGGCAAATCTAATTAGAGATTTGCCCTTTCTGGGGTGTCTGGGGGCAGATGTTAAGTAGCCGGGGGGCCAAAAAAAATGGTCCCTCTCTGGGCTATTATTATCTGCCCCCACTCACTGGCTTTGTCTGTCTGGTTGCGAAAATAGGGCGGGAGCCCACGCATTTTTTTTCAGCAATTTTACACCTCATATATATATATATACATGTCATTGAATTTGTGACACATATATATATATATATATTTATATTTATAGTTCATACACTTCTACATAGTATAATAGCCGCTAATTCAATTGCCGGCTTTTGTGAAAATGCAGAACCCGACATGAAATGACACTTGGTGTACATAGGGTTAACCATGTCTTTTCATGTAGTTTGATATCTGATTTGCACAAACAATTACATGAGTGTAAGTGTGCAAAATTTCACACCTGTAGGGGTTAATTAAAGGTGTAAATTCGTAGCAAAAAAGTCCGTTTTTTTTACAACGAATTTACACCTTTAATTAACCCCTACAGGTGTGAAATTTTGCACACATAGACTGATGTAATTGTATGTGCAAATCAGATAGCAAACGACATGAAAAGACATGGTTAACCCTATGTACACCAAGTGTCATTTGAAATGACACTTGGTGTACATAGGGTTAACCATGTCTTTTCATGTCGTTTGCTATCTGATTTGTACATACAATTACATCAGTCTATGTGTGCAAAATTTCACACCTGTAGGGGTTAATTAAAGGTGTAAATTCGTAGCAAAAAAGTCGTTTTTTTACAACGAATTTACACCTTTAATTAACCCCTACAGGTGTGAAATTTTGAACACATAGACTGATGTAATTGTATGTGCAAATCAGATAGCAAACGACATGAAAAGACATGGTTAACCCTATGTACACCAAGTGTCATTTCATGTCGGGTGCTTCTGTCATTTCACAGAAGCCGACTTTACCCGGCAATTGAATCAGAGGATATTTTACTATATAGAAGTGTATAAACTATACATATATGTATATATATATATCACAATGACATGTATATATATATATAAAATATATATATGTATTCTATGTGTGTATATTTAGTGTTTACAAGGAAAGAAAGAGGTTTTTTTAGTTGCGATATTTTGTTCCCATAGACTTACATGGGACTTCCGGTATCGGTATCGGGTATCGCCGATATTTTAATGGTATCGGCGATACCATTCCGATTCCGATACTTTTGGATATCGGAAAGTATCGCTCAACTCTAGAAATGACACATGGTTTACATAGAGTTAACCATGTCATTTCAAGTTGTTTGATCTATTGTTTTCACTAACAATTACATGAGTGGCTGTGTGCAACATTTCACACCTGTAGGGGTTAATTAAAGGTGTAAATTCGTATCAAAAAAGTCCGTTTTTTTTACAACGAATTTACACCTTTAATTAACCCCTACAGGTGTGAAATTTTGCACACAGCCACTCATGTAATTGTTTGTGCAAATCAGATATCAAACTACATGAAAAGACATGGTTAACTCTATGTAAACCAAGTGTCATTTCATGTCGGGTGCTTCTGTCTTTTCACAAAAGCCGGCTTTACCCGGCAATTGAATCAGAGGCTATTTTACTATGTAGAAGTGTATAAACTATTAATATATGTATATATATATGTCACAATGACATGTGTATATATATATATATATATATATATATATTATATATGTATTCTATGTGTGTATATTTAGTGTTTACAAGGAAAGAAAGAGGTTTTTTTAGTTACGATATTTCTGTCCCATAGACTTACATTGGATTTCCGGTATCGGTATCGGGTATCGCCAATATTTTTTGGATATCGGCGATACCATTCCGATACCGATACTTTTGGATATCGGAAAGTATCGCTCAACTCTAGTGTTGATCCTTCTTCTTCAGGACCTCTGCAATTCTCCCTGGCATGCTCTCAATCAACTTCTGGACCAAATCCTGACTGATAGCAGTCCATTCTTGCACAATCAATGCTTTCATTTTGTCAGAATTTTTAGGTTTTTGTTTGTCCACCCGTCTCTTGATGATTGACCACAAGTTCTCAATGGGATTAAGATCTGGGGAGTTTCCAGGCCATGGACCCAAAATCTCTATGTTTTGTTCCCTGAGCCATTTAGTTATCACCTTTGCTATATGGCAAGGTGCTCCATCATGCTGGAAAAGGCATTGTTGTTCGCCAAACTGCTCTTGGAGGGTTGGGAGAAGTTGCTCTTGGAGGACATTCTGGTACCATTCTTTATTCATGGCTGTGTTTTTAGGCAAGACTGTGAGAGAGCCGATTCCCTTGGCTGAGAAGCAACCCCACACATGAATGGTTTCAGGATGCTTAAAAGTTGGCATGAGACAAGACTTGTGGTAGCGCTCACCTTGTCTTCTCCGAATGAGGCGTTTTCCTGATGTCCCAAACAATCAAAAAGGGGATTCATCAGAGAAAATAACTTTACCCAGTCCTCAGGAGTCCACTGCCTGTACCTTTTGCAGAATATCAGTCTGACCATGATGTTTTTTCTGGAGATGAGTGGCTTCTTTGCTGCCCTCCTTGAGACCAGGCCTTGCTCCAAGAGTCTCCGCCTCACAGTGCGTGCAGATGCACTCACACCTGCCTGCTGCCATTCCTGAGCAAGCTCTGCACTGCTGGTAGCCCGATCCCGCAGCTGAAACACTTTTAAGAGACAGTCCTGGTGCTTGCTGGTCTTTCTTGGGTGCCCTGAAGCCTTTTTGGCAACAATGGAACTTCTCTCCTTGAAGTTCTTGATGATGCGATAGATTGTTGACTGAGGTGCAATCTTTCTAGCTGCGATACTCTTCCCTGTTAGGCCATTTTTGTGCATTGCAATGATGACTGCACATGTTTCTTTAGAGATAACCATGGTTAACAGAAGAGAAACAATGATGCCAAGCACCAGCCTCCTTTTAAAGTGTCCAGTGGTGTCATTCTTACTTAATCATGACAGATTGATCTCCAGCCATGTCCTCATCAACACCCACACCTGTGTTAATGGAGCAATCACTGAAAAGAGGTTAGCTGGTCCTTTTAAGGCAGGGCTGCAATGATGTTGAAATGTGTTTTGGGGGATAAAGTTCATTTTCTAGCCAAATATTGACTTTGCAAGTAATTGCTGTTAAGCTGATCACTCTTTATAACATTCTGGAGTATATGCAAATTGCCATTAGAAAAAGTGAAGCAGTAGACTTTGTAAAAATTAATATTTGTGTCATTCTCAAAACTTTTGTCCATGACTGTACACCATTTTTATTGTATAGACAATGAATGTCTGACTTCAAAACATAATCAGCATTACAAGTTATCTGTGACATTCATAAAACTTTACATTTGCAGAATAATATCACTAAACAGTTTATAAAAATATATAAAATTTCCATCATGTAATACTGATAATATGTGCCAATCATTTATACTAACAAATATAACCTTTAAAAAGTGCATAGTGCATAGTGAAAATAGCTATTTATGCCTGACTGTGGACTTGCAAGCATGACAACGGATAGATAAGGTATATATAGATGAGACTGCATAGCCACAGATGGTGAATGGCGATGTAATACTGTACCTCAATAAAGTGTGCGTCACTACTACATCCTTTTTTTTATATAGCTTTATAAACAGGGTACGTGCATGTATGCTTGCGCCTTTGTTTGGACGCACAGACTGGCTTCCTGCTGTGACGCGTTGGGTATTGGAGCGTCTGTGCGTCTTATGACGCAGACTAACATTCACGTTGCGCATCGTTCATCATCGCAAGCGTACCGACAACACAAATGGTGTTGTCATGACTTCTTTACTCAGTAAACATGCACCTATGATGAAACATACACGCATGTGCCCTATTACATAAGAAGCTACAGAAAAACGCGTGTGAGGTGTGACACAGCTGTTTTGTTAAGGTACAGTATTATATCGACATTGTACAGGTTTCGCTATTCAGTCTGATAACTAGATATCATTCACCTTTTCTATCAGTTGTCGTTGTTTCAGCACCACTTGCAGGTATATATTTTGCTATTGTGACTATGCACTATTGACTTTAACAAAGTAATGCATGATTTTTGTTACCGATTATCATGTTTACATGATGGACCTTTATGATATGGGCTGTTAACTTTCTAATTAAATATGTATTTTTTAAAATGACACAAATAAAAGTAATGTTGAAGAGGACTATTCCTACATCCATTGTTTGCACAATATTACAGGTGTACATCACGTCCCTTAATCAACATTGGATTATTATATTTACTTGTATGCTTTTATTTAAAAGCCAAGAACACTGAAGTCTAACCTTCGCACTGCAGCTGTTGTCAAAGTTCAACCCACATTATGCACTTCCAACATTGCAGCATTTGAGTTATGATGTGAGTTGGATTTGTCTAAGCTATGGAGTGACAAGGTTGACCATCAGTATCCTATAGCATAAGTAGGCTTTTGTGTTAGCATTTGTGTTCGACATGTGCATATCTGCAATAATATGTCACAATTATTTTGTTACAGATTTGTGACAAAGACTAATCATTTTATGGTTTTAAAGCTGACGTTTCACTTGTTTACAGCTTAGAAATCAGGGTGTAGCCTCATATCTATGTGTAGCACTAGCCACTTTGACATGTCATGTTTTTTTCACCATGTGTAGGTAGCTAGCAGTAATTTTTGCTGGACACACAGCAGGGGAACAGCAGGCGTTACTGAACCCAGCAAACACATCAGCGATTGTTTTCATCTGTGCATCCAACACTTCTGAGCAGCAACTGGCGGTGTTGAAGCCCAGGGTCAAGGAGGGATTTGAAATAAAATATTGAGTTATTGCCTTGTTACGTGGCCATTGCAAATGTATGTACTTCAAACAAGAATAAATGAAGTTTTACTAGGACAATAAAATGATGAATTTCAATTCCAAGTATAGAAAAATATTTAGACTTGAGAGTACTCAGTGGTTGATACCTTTTAAATGGCTAACTGAAAAGATGGTAACAAATTGCAAGCTTTCGAGACTACTCAGGTCTCTTCATCAGGCAAAGACTAAAACAAAAACTGAAGAATCACATATTTATATACACAACAGGACACAGGAATAGTGCAATAGGTAAGACAAGTGACGTGAGGCAGAACTGTCATTATGGCAGAGGGATGAACATAAATATTGGAACAGTTCATAGATAAGGAGAGAAAGTTTTATTGCCCTCTGATTGGGGTCTGGTGTTGTGTTTTGATGCCCATAGAAGGTCAGAGACGCAGATTCCTTAATTGATATAGAATGACATGAATCCGTGTGATATATTCATTCCAGCACTAAGAGTGTCAAAGGTCATCATGAGCTTATATTCCCAAACCTTTCTATCTTTCTCAGATTTGAAGTTAGATTTTAATACCAGTAATTCCATATCCATCATGCTATGATCGGGCATACAAAAGTGTTTTGCCACAGGTAAATCCATTTTTTTTTCTTTATTGTGTGGCAATGAGAATTCATCCTTGTTCTCAGTTTTTGCCCGGTCTCCCCCACATACAGACCCCCAGTTGGACATTTAGTACATATAATTAGGTACACCACATTAGATGTGATGCAGCTGAAAGTACCTGGGATCTTGTAGTCCTGATGGGAGTTGGGGACCTTTATCTTGTCCGTGGTCATTATAGATGCACAGGTTTTACATTTCTTCTTGTTGCAAGGAAAGGTTTCTGCAGCTGTTGGGGAGGACAGGGAGCTTCTGACAATGATGCTTCTTAGATTTGGGGGCTGCCTAAAACACAGTAGTGGGGGGTCGCCTCAGAAAGACTTTTTTGAACCAGGGCTACCATCCAAGAACAATTGAAAACCAAATTTCAAGAGCCACCAGAATATCAAGGAATCACCTGCTACATTACAGAGCTAAAGAAGAAAATAACCAGGTGCCTCTAGTGGTCACCTACAATCCAAATCTGGAGGTGCTAAGGGGAGCTACACGGAACTACAACCTTTACTACAAAAAGATGCCCGATTACAATCCATATTTCCAGACCCCCCACTATTGTGTTTTAGGCAGCCCCCAAATCTAAGAAGCATCATTGTCAGAAGCTCCTGTCCTCCCCAACAGCTGCAGGAACCTTTCCTTGCAACAAGAAGAAATGTAAAACCTGTGCATCTATAATGACCACGGACAAGATAAAGATCCCCAACTCCCATCAGGACTACAAGATCCCAGGTACTTTCAGCTGCATCACATCTAATGTGGTGTACCTAATTATATGTACTAAATGTCCAACTGGGGGTCTGTATGTGGGGAGACCGGGCAAAAACTGAGAACAAGGATGAATTCTCATCGCCACACAATAAGAGAAAAAAGAATGGATTTACCTGTGGCAAAACACTTTTGTATGCTCGGTCATAGTATGATGGATATGGAATTACTGGTATTAAAATCTAACTTCAAATCTGAGAAAGATAGAAAGGTTTGGGAATATAAGCTCATGATGACCTTTGACACTCTTAGTGCTGGAATGAATATATCACACGGATTCATGTCATTCTATATCAATTAAGGAATCTGCGTCTCTGACCTTCTATGGGCATCAAAACACAACACCAGACCCCAATCAGAGGGCAATAAAACTTTCTCTCCTTATCTATGAACTGTTTCAATATTTATGTTCATCCCTCTGCCATAATGACAGTTCTGCTTCACGTCACTTGTCTTACCTATTGCACTATTCCGGTGTCCTGTTGTGTATATAAATATGTGATTCTTCAGTTTTTGTTTTGTCTTTGCCTGATGAAGAGACCTGAGTAGTCTCGAAAGCTTGCAATTTGTTACCATCTTTTCAGTTAGCCATTAAAAGGTATCAACCACTGAGGACTCTCAAGTCTAAATATTTTTCTATCTACTGGCTAACACGGTACGAAGATACACATCTTTCCTAATTCCAAGAATAAAAATAAACACCCTGCAAATATAAACGCATATAAGCACATGGCAACAAGAAATGGAACAACACACCACCCAAAAATTAGTTTACAAAATATAGTGTTGTAAATTTAAGAATAAAAGTCCATTTTTGTATTTAGTAATAATGCGTAAGGAACGCTATGTTAAACCATAACATAGTGAAGACAATGGATTTTGTAATAGTCACTAATCATCATCATTGCAATTTATATGTGACAGTCACACACATTTCAATTATTTCAGTTAAGAAAATTGTTACTTTGGACAGCATGTATGACATGTCCAGCATGGACTCATCAATGTGATGACGCAATAATGTACGATAAAAAATAACCATTTAAAAAAAACATAATGCATTGTCAAAATTTAAGGGTGTGCCTGCAAGTGTAGGTGAAACAAAGGCTACGGATAGCAAAGGTATATTCTATGTCTGTATCAGACAGTGGACAGCCTCTGATGGGTAATGGCAATGTTATACTGTACGTCAATAAAGTCTGCGGCTGCAATCATGCATTTTTTGCTTGTACAGTGTTGAAGAGGGTAAAAGCATGTCTGGTTGCGCAAGGCTTTATCCGTCAACACTACCTTCCTACTGTCACGCGTAGGGTAGGGTAGCGTGTGTCTATTATATGACTCTCTATAAAATGTGACCTTACGCAGCGTTATTCTGCCCTAGGGACGACAAAAATACGACAGCAGTAATCATTTACTGTATAATACTCCACCTATGAGCAACCAAAAAAGCACGTTCCTCTTTAACAATCTACAAGACTAACAAGCATGATGGTTGACGCTGCTTTTATTGAGGTACAGTATTAGATCGACATTGTCCATGAGTAACTATGCACTGTGATACCTATATACCATTATTAATTTATATCTGTTGTGGTTGTTTCAACAGCACTTGCAGGTATAACTACCTATTGTCAGTATGTTTTACTTTCTAGATGTAATAATTTATTATTGCACATTATTACCAGGTTTAGATGCTGGCCATTTCATATATGGTGTGTGAAGTTACAGTTGGCATCAGTCTGTGTATTTTATTATGTCTGTCATAAATATAACTCGTGAGTCGTGAGGATGATGATGATGATGTTTATGATTCGTACATCCATTGACTGCATTATCTTACAGGTACAGATAAAGTTCCTTAAAAAGCATTAATTGATAATTATGAAATGTACTTTTATGCATTAATTTCAAAAAGTGAACACTATGTTTTAGTTTTTGTTACCATTTCTAATAGACATGTGCAGATATGCGCTGTGATGACAAATTATTATTTGTCCATATTTCTTATAAAAATTTATCATTCTAGGCCTGGAAAACTTCAAACTTTCCTGTTTTAAGCATAACAATCTGGGTGACGGCTCTTCCCTATTTGGAGCATGTTCGACATGGGTTTTTCTGTGCATGTGTAGGGAACAGGAGACTTCTTGCCGGACACACAGCAGGGGAACAGCTGGCGTTACTGAACCCCACTAACACTATAGCTTGTGTATTGACATAAGACTTTGCCCACAAACAACCTTGTACGCCCTCAGAGTCCTCCTGAATGGAGAAAGAAAACTGTTGTGAAGAAGCAACGGAGAGTTGTTGTCATGGGCGATTCCCTGTTGAGAGGAACAGAGGCCGCTATCTGCAGACCGGATATAACCTCAAGAGAAATGTGCTGTCTTCCAGGTGCAAAAATTAAAGATGTGTCTGACAGGATATCAGGACTCTTCAGACCTAAAGATGACTACCCATTCCTGCTAATACATGTGGGGACAAATGACACCGCTAGAAACGACCTGGAAACCATCTGCAGTGACTTTGAAAACTTAGGTAAGAAAGTGAAAGAACTGGGAGCGCAGGTGGTCTTCTCTTCCATCCTCCCAGTGGATGGCCATGGAACAAGGAGGTGGAATAAGATTCTGCAGGTGAACAACTGGCTACGTCGATGGTGTCGTCAGCAAGGATTTGGATTTCTGGATCACGGAGTGAATTACCTATACGATGGACTACTTGCTAGAGATGGGGTGCACCTTACGAAGACTGGAAAACATGTATTTGGAAGTCGCCTTGCTACACTCATCAGGAGAGCTTTAAACTAGAACAACGTGGGAAGGGAAGCAAAACGCCAGCAAAAGCCATACACTTGACAAATACTATTGAGATTTCTGCTATTAGAAGTGAAGGGGAAGAACAAAGACAAAAAAATTACATAATAAAAATATTGAAGGAAGAGAAACCAATCACAAACTAAAGTGTTTCTATACGAATGCACAAAGCATGGGCAACAAACAAGGAGAACTGGAGCTACTAACGCAGGAGAAGAAATATGATGTCATTGGAATCACTGAGACTTGGTGGGACGATACACATGATTGGAATACAAGGCTAGAAGGATACAACTTATTTGCAAGAAACAGACTTGATAAACGAGGAGGAGGTGTTGCATTGTATGTTAGAAAAGCGTATATCTGCACAAGATTGACGCTTCAGAGACTGGGAGTTCTGTGGAAACTGTTTGGGTAAGAATACAAGGACAGAACAATGGAAAGGACACCATTGTAGGCATTTACTACAGGCCGCCTGTGCAAGCTGAAGATATGGATGAACTCTTTATGCATCAAATGGCCAAGTTCTCCAAAAAATATGACATAGTGGTCATGGGAGATTTCAACTATCCAGACATTTGTTGGGAATCTCTCTCAGGCAAAACTAACAGGTCCAGGAAATTCTTATCCTCTCTTGCTGACAACTTTATCTTCCAAAAGGTAATGGAGAAAACAAGGGGATCTGCTACCTTGGATCTAATCCTCATAAACAGGGAGGAAATGGTGGAGGAGGTAAGAGTGGCTGGGACTCTAGGAGGTAGTGACCATGTTATTTTAGAATTTTGGATAACAAGAGGAGGAAGACCTGTGAAGACTCAGACGTCAAGGTTAGATTTCAGAAAGGCAGATTTTAAGGAACTCAGAAAGAGAATTGGAGGGATCCAATGGCTGGATATCCTTAAGGACATAAATGTCCAGGAAGGATGGAAAATCTTGAAAAATGAGATTCTCAAAGCACAATCGTTAACAATTCCGAAAAGAGGGAAGAATGGGAAGCATTTAAGGAAACCAGGATGGATGAACATAGAACTTAAACACATGCTAAAAAGGAACAAAGAAATGTTTATCAAATGGAAAGAGGGAGGCATATCTAAAGAAGAATATAATGCCGTCTGCAGAACCTGCAGGGCACAAATCAGATTATCTAAAGCTGACAATGAATTAAGGCTTGCAAGTGACGTCAAAAGCAACAAAAAAGGATTTTGGGGATACGTCAAAAGTAAAAGAAAAGTCAAAGATGCTATAGGATTTTTACAGGATGAAAATGATGAAATGGTAAGTCAGGATGTTGAGAAGGCTGAACTTTTAAATTCCTATTTTGCATCTGTTTTCTCTCAGAAAGGAAATGTAACATCAACTGATCTTCACTGTCCTATTAAAGGAATAGAAGAATCCAGTATATCTATAAACAGAAAGACAGTGAGGAAACACTTAGCTAACATAAATTAATTCAAGTCTCCAGGTCCAGATGAATTACACCCCAGGGTACTGAAGGAGATAGCAGAAGAAATTCTTGAACCACTGTCCATAATCTTTGAAAATTCTTGGAGAACAGGAGAAGTCCCAGAAGACTGGAGAAGAGCAAATGTTGTTCCTATCTTCAAAAAGGGGAAGAAGGTGGACCCAGGGAACTACAGGCCGGTGAGTCTGACTTCTATACCAGGAAAGATCTTTGAACAAATTATTAAAGAACATGTATGCAAGTACCTGGATAAGAATGAAGTGATTAAACAGAGTCAGCATGGGTTTGTAACTAATAAGTCATGTCAGACTAACTTAATTTCCTTCTATGACAGAATCACTGACTGGGTGGATCAGGGAAATGCTGTAGATATAGTATATCTTGACTTCAGCAAAGCATTTGACAAAGTATCTCACACAATCCTTATTGAAAAAATGACTAAGTATGGAATGGACAAGGCAACTGTTAGGTGGATTCATAACTGGCTTAGTGATCGGACCCAAAGAGTGGTTGTAAATGGCTGCACATCCAGTTGGAAGAATGTCTCAAGTGGGGTACCACAAGGCTCTGTTTTGGGCCCTGTATTGTTCAACATCTTTATCAATGATTTAGATGAAGGAATTGAGGGTAAACTGATCAAATTTGCTGATGACACAAAGCTAGGAGGGGTAGCTAATACTAGAGAAGAGAGAGAGAGGATTCAAAAAGATATACATAAACTGGAGCAGTGGGCAGCAACTAACAGAATGGATTTTAACAGGGAAAAATGCAAAGTACTACATCTGGGCAATAAAAATGAAAAAAGCATATACAAAATGGGAGGAATAGGGCTAAGTAACAGCACATGTGAAAAAGACTTGGGTATACTAATTGATCACAGACTTAACATGAGTCAACAGTGTGATGCAGCAGCAAAAAAGGCAAATGCATTTCTAGGATGTATCAACAGAAGCATACAGTCTAGATCACGTGAGGTCATTATTGCCCTCCACTCCTCTTTGTCAGACCTCATCTGGAATACTGTGTCCAGTTTTGGGCACCACATTTTAAAAAAGACATCAACAAACTGGAGCAAGTTCAGAGAAGAGCCACCAGAATGGTGACCGGTCTGCAAACCATGTCCTATGAGGAACGGTTGCAGGATTTGGGAATGTTTAGCTTGCAAAAAAGAAGACTGAGAGGAGACTTAATAGCTGTCTACAAATATCTCAAGGGCTGTCACATTGTAGAAGGATCATCTTTATTCTCATTTGCACAAGGAAAGACTAGAAGCAATGGGATGAAACTGAATGGGAGGAGACACAGATTAGATATTAGAAAAAACTTTTTGACAGTTAGGGTGATCAATGAGTGGAACAGGCTGCCACAAGAGGTGGTGAGTTCTCCTTCAATGGAAGTCTTCAAACAGAGGCTGGATAGACATCTGTCTGGGATGATTTAGAGAATCCTGCTTTGAGCAGGGGGTTGGACCAGAAGGCCCAGGAGGTCCCTTCCAACTCTACATTCTATGATTCTATGATTCTGGTCTGTGGACACGACACTTCTGAGCAGCAACTGGCAGTGTTGTAGCCCAGGGAGTAGAGTTCAGGTGGTAGAAAGATGAACATAACAG